>NW_021028568.1:482456-494854 GCF_004153795.1 Camellia sinensis
ATTGCTTGAATGCCTGTGGGTGGAGGTCAAATTGCTTAAATTGGGATAATGCGTTAAAACTGCGATTTTTAAGGCCACTAGATAGTGGCAAAACCATCTTTTCTAAGCCCACATGCGGGTGGCAAAATCTGCATTTTAAGCTGCGGGTAGCACCATCAAACCATTTTCAAATAAACAAGCATGAAATGTTTTGTTCCAATTCAGGCGATCCAGTCTATACTTGTATGCTGTGCGCATCACATAGTAACCTAGGCTAATAACCGGAATAAGAACTCACAATGTTTTCAAAAATTGATATCATGGTTAGTAGAGGCCGGTCTATGACCGGGCGAGCGGGGGTGCTCACGAAGTGACCTTCCCCAATCGTACCCAAGTTCCTGAGCCGAGGCAACTTTGGTGATGACGGACGCGTGGCCTTTTGGCACCGAGTCAGGGTTTCCTAAATTTCCCAAAATAAAATATTTAGGTGGCGACTCTGTATCTGGCAAAGCAGTCCATGTTTGGCACTTCTTTCAAAAATCTGTTTTCTCAAAACGATTTGCCGGATTTGGACTCTTTGGTTCAGACTTAGAACCGTGACTACAAAATCGAGTCCGAGCTGTAGCGAGGCCCCCCGCGGGCTTGTTACACATGGTTTTTGTGCTATATAGAGGAGTGGGAAGGATCTGAATTGCTTTCTTGATGATTACTACCGTGTTAGTAGTTATTATGATTCTTATTCACATTCTATCTATCCAGTTCCTAGTACGTGGAAGCCAACTATAGTTGTTGATGATGACGTTGTTTTATATCCTCTTTGTAAGAGACCAGCTAGATGTCCAAGAACGGAGAGAATACCTTCTAAGGGCGAAATCAAAAGAATTAGGTGCAGTAGGTGTGGAAAGATGGGAACTCATAATCGGAAGACCTGTAAAGAAGCTTTGCTTTAGTTGTATTGATTTTAATTGAATTACTTTGTTGAGAGTTGAGAGGTGTTACTTGCATTGAATGATTGAGTATTTTTGGAAAGATGTATCATTTTGGTACTTGCATTGAATGATTGAGGAATTTGCGGCATTGAAGTGTGGATCTTTAGCCATTGCCCTCCTTGGTCTCATGGAATTGTAGAATTTCCATGAACCTTCTTCAATGTCAAGGACAAGTATTGTCCAATGAAAATTTTGGTGGATTGGGAAGAGAAGGTATCTTGCTTTCATGGCTTCAGGCATCATTTTGTTCAGCATTCTCTTTCTTGCTTCCTCATCTTTTGTTGTCAACAAGTGCTAACAAATATAAAAAAAAAAATAATGTTAATTTAACTTTAAACTTTTTCAAATTAAATAGGCGGTGAGTATGAAACTTTTTGTCACTGTGATCAAAATTTTATTAATCCATGTCAAAATTTATCACTACATTGCAAAATTCATCTATACTACATATAAAGGGAACACATCTATTGGTGTCTTGAGGCCTTTTTTTCTCCTTCATGTGAAATGGATCTTTATATCCCCTAATATATCTATACTATTCTTCTCTTTCATTCTGTAAATATTCATAGATGATTTGTAACAGGCTATATATCCATACTGCTTATTTTAAGTACACTCATGTGAGTGTGCACATCTACTAATATATATATATATATATATACATGATTCTCTCCATTCCATAGTTGTAATGAACGATGTTCATTACTTAATAAATTACATCAAACAAGAGATCTATAAGGCTTCACCACTAACAAAATGAAAGTGAACTATGTCCTGCAACATCATAGCATATAATCCAGCTATTTCAATTTCAACACATCTCAACATTTGTTGAAGTTCTCAATATCATATGCAGTAGTTTCGAAAACCCAAAAAAGTGCCCAGAATTTGTAATCAAAGACTGGGATTTACTTATACTATGGCGCCACAATAACAAGGTCAAAATATACAACAATGATTACAAAATATGAGTCAGAAATTGTGGTTTGGTTTGCTTGACTTTTTGTTTCACATGTCAAGCTTTGAATTAGAAAAAGGAGCATTGAAGAGGCAAAGTAGTGTCATATGTTTGAAACTAGTTACTCAGTTAAGCAAACAGAGGTTACACACTGATAAAAAACAAAACAAGTGCTGTTCCTCAGTTAAGCAAACTAGTTACTTACATGGCAACTTGAAATGAATATGAATGATGTTCCTTGTTTTTGTGCAAATAAGTGTTCTGCATATGCGTCTATTACCTGTGTTGAAAACAAAAAACAAAACAAGGAATTAATATAAATAAACACTATAATGTTATTTTAATGAGTTACAAATTCAACTTACAATGCCTGTCAAATCTTGACCCTTCAATATTTTGTCAATGTCATTTAAGTAGACATAGGTTGCATGGTCAGATCCTTGCCACACTGGCTCATCCCTGGAAAAAAAAAGTTATTAGTGTTGGAATAATAAATTTATTAATATTTTTGGAATATTTGTTACTTATAAATTGAATATGAGTTAATGATAAACAGTCGGCAAAAGTGAACTACAGGGGTCAAGAGAGAAGATTGTTACTTTTTCTTTGTATTCGCCCAATGTGCAATGAGATTTTGCCTTGATTTTTCTGGTAGGATGTTGAAAATTTTGTTTGAAAATTTCAATTTCTTCATTGCAGGCTACTCTTGTGTGTGTTTTTCTTCCGAGTACTTGTTTGACTCAACCAATGTTGCAATTCTCTCATGGAGTATTTTGATTTCTTTATCTTTCCTTTGCATTTGATTTTTTGTAGTTTTGTGCTGATCTTGCATTTCTTTTTTCAGCTTCTTGAGTTGCTGCTGTAGGTTATCATTTGCAGTTTGAAAGATGTCCCTTTCCATTTGTAACCTTTCCATTTTGAGCATGTCGTCTTCTATGTTCTCAAAAACAAGTACTTTTACCAGATTTGGATCCACTTCAGCCTCTTTGTCAACTTCGTTTCCTTCACTCTTTTGTGATTCAAGGGGTACTGTTTTCTTTTTCTTTTCAGGGCATATTTTGTGTGGAATTGGTTCCCATGTTTCATGTTTGGATTTGTCTTCAATGAATGTTTGTTCTTCTTTTTCAGAATTTTCAGTCTGATTTTGTTGCTGAAAATTAGCATCTTCATCTTCATCTTCATCGTTATCTTCAATTTCTCCTAGCAGCATTCGGTATATTTTTTTCACTTCATCTGTGTGCTTCAAATTATTCTCCTACATAGATAAAAATTAAATAAATGAATGATATGATACAAATTTCAGAGATAAATTTCTCATAGAAAGTTTTATCACTCAATTAGGAAAATTAAACAAATCTATGATTGCTATAGCAAATTTTATCACTGAACTAGGCATAGTAAGCAAATCTGTCATTGTATAGCAAATTTTATCGCTGAATTAGGAAAAGTAAGAAAATAAATTAAATATAAGACAAAATGTCTAATTCAATTCATTTTTACGGATAAGTTTATCAATACAGAAACCTAATCAATTCTAGTCGAATATAAAGTGACACAAATAAAGTAAATATGAAACAAAACTCATGCACAGTAGACAAAGAGAAAAACATTCACTGCATAAAAGAATTTATCACTCAATTAGGTATATTAAGGGAAATTTGTCACTCAATTAGGCAAATTAAATAAATTTATCAGTGTGAACAAAAATTTATCACTGCATAAGAAAATCTATCATTTGTTTAAACAAAACAAAGGTTAGCATTGCATACCACAATATCGTTTAGATCTTGCAAGGATGAACTTGCCAATTGTTGTCCCAAACGTGTGATGTTCCATTTAGTAAATCTTGGGATTGCATTTTTGGCATTGGGTTTGATGGTGCTTATGTGTTCGCATATCCAATACTGTTGAAGACAAAAAATTGTTATAAACAAGTATTTAATAAACGTAAATATTATAGTTCATAAGTTATAAGTGAGGTATTTACTTACCAATACGACCATCACACATCCGGACATTTTATCAATTTGGTTGATGTTTCTTTCTATTAATTTTGTGTGCTGTTGCTTTGCTACGTCGCACCAATCATAAGACTTCATTTTGTCAATAACCTCAAGATATTTCATGAACCCCCAACCAATTGTAGTGCCAGTACCAGGATATAACAACAGTAAGCAAATCAAGAGGCACACAAGCCTCACAACAGCTTCTCTATCTTCCTTCTTCTTGCTTCTCAAAAGTTTGGTTATCAACTTTTGGATTGAAGCACTTGTCATTTTATTCTCCCTTATTTTCCTTCTTTTTACCAGATCTATGTCATCTTTTCTTCCATATACAAGATTCATCTTCTTTTGTCCACATGCAATCCCAAAAATTAACTTGAAATCATTTCTTTTCAACTTCAACTCTTCCCTCCACTTTGAAATGTGGTTCCATCCATTTGGTATGTTTGCAAGATTTTTGCAACCACATCATCATATTTCATTGAATCTTCTTTTTGCACCTTCTTCTTTGACAAAATGTCAACTAGAAGGAAGAAGGGAGTCTTTTTCAATATTTGGAAATGCTCCTTTTCAAGTTTCGTGGCATTGAAGAATCTGATGAGGGATAGCATGTTTGAGCAGTACACATACTTTGCTTCACGGTCATGAATTTGATCATTTCTTGTTTTTCTTCCCTCTATTTTCTTCTTGCCTTTTGGTTTGTGCTACTTTGGTTCTTGCTTGTTTTGTTGGGGCTTGGTTCTTGTTTCTGCTTGTTTCTGTTGTTAGTGTTTGGTTATTCTTTCTTTTTGTTCTCCTTGTTTTTGAGCTTGATTTGCAGGTTCATCCTTCTGTTGTCTCTATCTTTTCTTCCTTTGTTGTTGTTTGCTTGTTGTTTCTCTTGTTGTTGTTTCCTTTTTGTTATCTTGTTGCTTTTTTGTCTCTTTGTTGTCTTTCTCTTCTTGCTTTTGTATTTTTGCAGTTAAAGATCTTCTTTCTGGCATAGATAATGTCATGAGAGAGCTCACAACATCTTTATGAAAGAAAGATATCAATGAAGTAGGCAAATCATGCAAAATTTATAGATATACGACAAAATTTATCATTTAATTAAGCAAAGAAACACTAATAAAACTTGAATATATTCATAATTCCTCTGTATTCATTTTGTTAGCTAGCAAACAAAATAATTCAAACAATCAAAGAAGAATAAGAAGAATTATGACAAAATTTATTACGTAATTAAGCAAACAAAGCTTATACAGTGAAGAGTTCTAATGATGACCAGCAAAATAGACCACTCAATTGGGGTTGGGTCAGATGCGTGTGGCAACAGTTGGGAAGGAATTCATTGCACCAATTCATGTGTGACATCTATGTAAGTCGCTATTGTGTTTTACCTTTAATGCATTGTTGCTGCTTCCTTATTCTTTCTTTTGCTTCTGCCTGTTTTTTAGCTTCAGTTGCAGGTTCATGCTTCTGTTGTCTCTGTCTTTTGTTCCTTTCTTGCTGTTTATTGTTGTTTCTATTCTCGTGGCTTCTTTTTTGTTATCTTGTTGCTTTTTTGTCTCTTTGTTGTCTTTCTCTTCTTACTTTTGTGTTTTGGCAGCTAAAGTTCTTCTTTCTGGCATAGATAATGTCATGAGAGAGCTCACAACATCTATATAAAAGAAGGATATCAATGAAGTAGGCAAACCATGCAAAATTTATGGATATACGACAAAATTTATCATTTAATTAAGCAAAGAAATACTAATAAAACTTGAATATATTCATAATTCCTCTATATTCATTTTGTTAGCTAGCAAACAAAATAATTCAAACAATCAAAGAAGAATAAGAAGAATTATGACAAAATTTATTACGTAATTAAGCAAACAAAGCTTATACAGTGAAGAGTTCTAATAATGACCAGCAAAACAGACCACTCAATTGGGGTTGGGTCAGATGCATGTGGCAACAGTTGGGAAGGAATTCATTGCACCAATTCACGTGTGACATCTATATAAGTTGCTATTGTGTTTTACCTTTCATGCATTGTTGCTGTTTCCTTATTCTTTCTTTTGCTTCTGCTTGTTTTTCAGCTTCAGTTGCAAGTTCATGCTTTTGTTGTCTCTGTCTTTTGTTCATTTCTTGCTGTTTGCTTGTTGTTTCTGTTCTTGTGGTTTCCTTTTTATTATTGTAATAACCCCGACCTCTGATTAACGTTAATCTATACTTAGTTATGCCTAACTGTAATTTAGAAGAAAGCCAGAATTAATTTGCATGTGTATTATATGACTTTTGTGTTGCTATCTGTTTAACGTAAAAATATCTGTTAGGAATTTCGCCTTAAAATGAAAATTGAAAGCCGTATCGGCATCTGAAAATGAAATTGATTATACCAATGTATTATTTGGAATTTTTAGAACATTATGGTAAGTTCAATTGAAAATTGATTTAGAACGATTCATTAAGTCATGATTGGTTAGCCTAATATTCTAATTAATGTATTTTTAGCACCTTAATTATATATTTGAGCCTTTAGCTCATTTGAGCACTTTCTTGCCCATTGTAAGTGCAAAATTATGAGATTTCACTTTATAAAGAGAGATAGATCATCTTTAGTGAGAGAGAGTGTAGAAATTGAAGAGAATTGAAGGCTTTGTGTTGAATTCTTCAAGATTGTGCAAGTTCTTAGCAAGACCAAGACTCTAGGTAAGAACCTAAGCTTTAATTCATGTAGATGATGTGTTTAGTTACTGAATTCTTGAAGATTATGAGTTTAAACATGTAAATTGAGCTTAGAAGAAGAGTTGAGTTGCAATTCATGCATGCATGCATAAATCTCCATGTTTTGAGTTTGAATTCTAAGATTTCTTCCATGCATGTGTTAATTTCCCTCACATTATGGTCATTCATCTTGTTTTCCATCACATTATCATGTTTTATTATGTTTTGGAGAGTTTGAATTCAAAGAAGCCCATGCATGTTGTGTTCATGAACATTCATCATGTTTTAAGTTGAAATTGTGAGTTTTTAACAAACTCTTGGGCCATGATTTTATGAAATAATCTTTGATTTATCATGTTTTACAAGTTTACTATGTTATCTCAAGTTTTGGTGCCCACGAGATGTATTTTGGATGGTTGAATTCGAGTTTTGAGTTTGGAGGTGCAATCTGGAAATTCTAGATTTTGCATCCACGCTCGAGTGAAGGAGTTCTCGCTCGAGTGACCACTCTGAGTGCATGCACTCCGCTCGAGCGACCAAAAGTCTGCTCGAGCGTAAATTGCAAGCTCCCAGAAGTTTCATGTCATTTACAGATCACTCGAGCGAGGGATTGTGCACTCGAGCGACCATTCACATTTTGCATGTCCGCTCGAGCGAGGAAAGTGACGCTTGAGCGGAGTTTCATTTTCTACATGTCCGCTCGAGCGAGGGAAGCTACGCTCGAGCGAGGACCTTATTTTCAGAAAATTTTCGAAGTGTTCCAACTCATGTTTTGGCATCCTCATTACATCTTAGGCATTCCTAAGCCTTGTTTAAGCCTTAGTAATGAGGTTAGGGATTAGAAACACACTAAGCAAAGAGGGTACTATGTTAAAAGAATGCAAGTGTGTGCTTTAATCTATGCGTTAAGTCAGGACAAGAATCAAGGTAATAAGTAAGTAAGTTGTGTTGACCTTGTGAATGTGAAGTGATAAGATATGCTTGTGTTATGTACTTTTGTGATTGTGGGTCAACGTCTGGAGATTGACTGACTGTCTACTGGAACCACTGTGAGTAACGTTATCGTAAAGATACGTTTATATGAAATTATGTTCCAAATAAAATGTGATAAGCTATGATTTCTGATATGATATCTGTTTACGTGAACGAACATCCCAAGTTTGAAATCTATTATGGCATCCATAGATAGTCCCAAGTCATGGGGGACGGCATGAAAATGCGGGTCCATGACATACAAGTTTACGAGATCTCGTTAGCCACTTCATTGTGATGATATGTGTTTAATCGGTATCCGGAACCGATTACTCTAATCGGAAGACGTTATGTGATATGTTCTATGGGATGTACCATTATTATGTTCTGATATGACACTGATTATGCTATGATCTGTTCTGTACTTATGATATGTTCAGAGTTCGTTCACTAACCCCTTTACCTTAATGTTATTCATTAGGTTTTAGCTCACTGTTTGTATATATATATATATATTATAGGTGAGCATTCTGGAGATCAAGCCTGAAGGCTTTTGTCAAGAACTGTATTCTGTGGTCAGCCAACCATTGTGCCTCACGTGGAGGTTCCCAAAGTGTCCTGTATTTACTTTCTGTTGGTTCTGTTTATGTATATACGTCTTGTGTTGATCGTGTTAGCTGTACTTAAGTTAATGTAATGTGTGTGGGTATAATATAATGTATGGTTGACTTATGGGTATGTATTTAAAGTTTTAATTACTCTGTTCATATAAGTCAACACAGCTCATTGGACAACTTTAATTATGTAATTGCTTCTGCTAGCCCCTTATCATATGCTTATCTGTTCAGAGGCCTTCGGTAATCCAAGGATTACTGGCCGGTTACGACGCTAAACCTATAAGGGCGGGTTTGGGTCATGACAATTATCTTGTTGCTTTTTTGTCTCTTTGTTGCCTTTCTTTTCTTGCTTTTGTTATTTGGCAACTAAAGATCCTCTTTCTGGCATAGATAATGTCATGAGAGAGCTCACAACATCTATATAAAAGAAGGATATCAATGAAGTAGGCAAACTATGCAAAATTTATGGATATACGACAAAATTTATCATATAATTAAGCAAAGAAACACTAATAAAACTTGAATATATTCATAATTCCTCTGTATTCATTTTGTTAGCTAGCAAACAAAATAATTCAAACAATCAAAGAAGAATAAGAAGAATTATGACAAAATTTATTACGTAATTAAGCAAACAAAGCTTATACAATGAAGAATTCTAATAATGACCAGCAAAACAGACCACTCAATTGGGTTGGGCCAGATGCATGTGGCAACAGTTAGGAAATAATTCATTGCACCAATTCACATGTGACATCTATATAAGTTGCTATTGTGTTTTACCTTTAATGCATTGTTGCTGTTTCCTTATTCTTTCTTTTGCTTCTGCTTGTTTTTCAGGTTCATTTACAGGTTCATGCTTCTGCTGTCTCTGTCTTTTGTTCCTTTCTTGCTGTTTGCTTGTTGTTTCTGCTCTTGCGGTTTCCTCTTTGTTATCTTCTTGCTTTTTTGTCTCATTGTTGTCTTCCTTTTCTCGCTTTTGTCCTTTTACAGTATAAGATCTTGTTTCTGGCCTAGATAATCTCTTACGAGAACTCGCAACATCTATATGAAAGAGGTATACCAATGAATTAGGCAAACCATGCAAAATTTATGGATATACGACAAAATTTATCATTTAATTAAGCGAAGAAACACTGATAAAACTTGAATATATTCATAATTCCTCTGGATTCATTTTGTTAGCTAACAAACAAAATAATTCAAACAATCAAATTTAATAAGAAGAATTATGAAAATTAAGCAAATTTATCATTGACGCAAATTCAGCGATAAAAAAGAAAAAGAAGAAAAATAGACTGAGGCAAATTCTTCCCCAAAAAAGATCAAATTTGTTTAAGTTGGTGAGTCTATTGACTATTGTGTCAATCACCTTCTGCCTACATCAAATTTTTGCAAATGTATCCCTACATAAAAATGGAGATGGATGTGTAAGTGATAAACTTATCAGTTGGTTTGGTATTTAAGTTTGATAAAGATCATTGAGTTATTTTTTTCTATTTACAATTGGTATTTCAATTGTTAGTTCATCTGTATACAGTTTAAGCTATTTCTTTTAGTGGAATTTTAGTATGAAAATTTACTCAAACAACCGTTATGCAATAAACAAGAAAAAAAAATAATATCAATTATAAAAATGTTACCAAAAGAGGGGTTTAGTTTATAATCGATCAAATATTAAACAAAAATCACACAAAAAATTAATCCATAAGGTGTAAAAAAATTGTACTTTTTGAGAAATTCGACATAGTGAAATAACCAAATAAAAAATAAAATAAAATATATCAAAAGAAGGATGCAAGTTATTATCAATCAAATATTAAACAAAAGTCACACAAAATTTAATCTATAAAAAATTACACACATGTAGTGTGTGCACCGTTCTATTTACTATTATATATGTGAACAACTCAATTTATTCTCTTGAACCCACTCCATACTTTAATCTCTTGAACCGACTCCCTCCTTTTTTGTTAACTGAATTTTTTTGTATCAAAAATTAAAAAAATATATTTTAAAATGAACCTAATTTTGAACTTGAAAACCAACACCCTTATCACTTGATCAACAAACATTTCACATATTCACAAGTTTTATTTTCCGAAAATGCCCTAATATTGTTGAAATTTGCAAGTTGTAATTGAATTCGTTTGGGAAGTGGGTTGGCTTTTTGGCTTTTTGGCTTTTTTGGCTATTTTAGCCTAGGCTAAAAAGCTTGGTTTGGGAAGAACTTTTTGGCTTTTTAGCTTTTTTGACTTTTTTTGTGAGAGAAGAGTGTAATGATTATGGGTTGGATGTGATGTTTTGTTTGTTGTGGCTAAAATAGCCAAAAAAGCCCATAAACCAACTTGCCAAACGGAGGAAAATGTGTTTGACTAGGGAGAGAAATAAGGGTTTCAGTTGCTTACGTTTTACAGGCATGTTTCGTCGAATCGGTTGATTTGGTGTTCGAATCGCCTAAGTTGTGTTCGTTGTTACGCCTGAGAATGGAAGGGTTTCGCCGACGGTGGAGAATGAGAAAGACAGGGCTTCAATCGCATGACTCACGCTTTTGTTTCCCCTGTCTTGCAAATATATTGTGCTAGAATAGTACATTTTTTTTAAAAAAAAAATTTATCGGTGATAATTTTATCAATGGCAAATATCTTGGTACAATAGCAAGATATTTTGAGTTTTGTAGTTCATTTTCAATTTAAATTGTTCAACATTTCAATTTAGAAAATGCTTCAGCGTTCTCATATTCATATTCAGATGAAATATAAACATATTATATTTGGTATTGAAATAAAATTTTTGTAAAACTTATTAAAAAAAAATTAAATTAGCTATCAACTTCAAATTAATAAAACATGATTCTTAAATATTAGTATTTTGCATTGTAAAATTATAGTATGATCTTTCAACATTCTTGAGCTCATGTGTAACTAACTACAAATAATTTTTTTTAATTTTTTTTTTACGAATGTATTCTAAACGTTTTATTAACCTTTAAATTTAACACAAATAATCAGATTATAATCAATTTTTTGAATGAAATTTGCATAAAACAAGACGATATCAAAAGCCAAATCTGGTAACAAATGGCTAAAAAAGATTGAATGTTTCATTGAAGCAAATTAAGAACCAAAATGATCAAAACAATGTAATACTGTTTGCATTTTAATTTTTAATTTAGGTAAATTTTTTATTATTTTTTATACTATTTTGTTTACTTGAATTGGGAAAAAGAATGAGGGAGGGAGAGAGAGAGAGAGAAAGAGATAGAGAGAGACACAGAGAGAGAGAGAGAGAGAGAGAGAGAGAGAGATGCTACAATAGTACTTTTTCTTTTTTATCAATGGCCTATATCTTGCTACAATGGCAAGATATTTTGAGTTTTGCAATTCATTTTCAGTTTAAATTGTTCAAAATTTCAGTCTAGGAAATGCTTCAGTGTTCTCATGTCACGCCCTCAAAATAAACCCATAATACCCATAACATTAACATGCATTTATAAGAGAAAACGAATCATTTGAGTTATTCATCAGAGTATTCTTATTGAAAGACATCACATGTAACATCCTGCAACATCAAAATAAATGCCCTAAGGGCTTACATCTTTCCAAGCTAACACTTGGACACAAAAAGGATGAGTACTAACTCAATTACAAGTTAAGCCCTAGGCTTGAATGTTGACATGAAATCTCAAAAAAATAACAAAGTAAAACATATAACTAAAGACAAGTCTTCAAAATCCCAAACATCAAATCCTTCCAGGCTAAGTCCGTGGAGGTAGCTTATCACCTGAACCTGAAAATGATGTTCCCATAAAGGGTGAGCCACAGCCCAGTAGAAAAATACTAAACCAAATATAAGCATTGAATAAAGCCATAGCATTCAATAGATGGTTAACCAAGATAATCAATTACATCATTATACAGTTTCATGACACTAATGTCAATGACACGTTTCACTTTTCTTTATTATCAATATGGCTCAGAACCTGGCCAAACTTACCACAGTGAACTATATATGTTATATTCACATTACTTCCAATATCAAACAAACAAATGAGACTCAGGCTCATATCAAAACACTTCATACTTCCCATGCTGCTCTCTGCACTCCTCCCCTCTGAGGACAAACTGGAGACTTGTGGCCCAGCTGGCCACACTTAAAACAGGTAATGTCTCCCTGACTGCCTTTCCCC
>NW_021028568.1:501301-512329 GCF_004153795.1 Camellia sinensis
GCTCGAGCGTTAAAACTTCCGCTCGAGCGTGAAGGCCAAAATCTGGGCATCACCTATCGTCATCTAAAATCAACCAACCTGTAACAGACCCGCCCAACACAACCTATACTTCAAATACAAAGAGATTAAAGGACAACAACAACCAATAAGTAATGACAGGATCCACGGAACCTAAGTCCGGATACAATAATTTAAAGAGAAAAGATCGGGGTCGCTATATCTCATGTTCAGATGAAATATAATACATGAGAACATTCTTGACCATTTTATAAACATGAGAACACTCTTGAGCATTCTTGAACATTTTAATAATATCTAATTCTTAAATATTAGTATTTTGCATTGTAAAATTATAATATGATTTTTCGACATTCTTGAGCTCATGTGTAACTAACTACAAATAATTTTATTTTTTTTACAAATTTATTCTAACTATACTTATATCTTATTTTTAAAAATTTTGCAATGATCAAAACAATGTAATAGTGTTTGTGTTTTAATTTTCAATTTAGGTAAGTTTTTTTATTTTTTTATAGTGCTTTGTTTAATTGAGTTTCGAAAAAGGAATGAGAGAGAGAGAGAGAGAGAGAGAGAGAGAGAGAGAGAGATGCTGGTTTTTTGTTTGAACAGTGATAAATTTATCAGTCTAAACAAAACACTATAAAAAAATAAATTCATCAGTATAATGATTCCAAACCTGTTATTAACCTTTAAATTTGACACAAATAATCAGATTATAATCAATTTTTTGAATGAAATTTGCATAAAACCAGACTGATATCAAAAGCCAGATCTAGTAACAATATGGATAAAAAAGACTAAATGTTTCATTGAAGCAAATGAAGAACCAAAATGATCAAAACAATGTAATAGTGCTTGTGTTTTAATTTTCAATTTAGGTAAATTTTTTATTTTTTTATAGTGCTTTGTTTAATTGAGTTTCAAAAAAAGAATGAGAGAGAGAGAGAGGTGCTGGTGTTTTTGTTTGAACAGTGATAAATTTATCAGTCTAAACAAAACACTATAAAAAAAATAAATTTATGAGTATAGTAATTCTAAACCTATTATTAATCTTTAAATTTCACACAAATAATCAGATTATAATCAATTTTTTGAATGAAATTTCCATAAAACCAGGCTGATATCTAAAGCCAGATCTGGTAACAATATGGATAAAAAAGGCTAAATGTTTCATTGAAGTAAATGAAGAACCAAAATGATCAAAACAATGTAATAGTGTTTGTGTTTTAATTTTCAATTTAGGTAATTTTTTTATTATTTTTTATAGTGATTTGTTTAATTGAGTTGGGAAAAAAGAATGAGAGAGAGAAAGAGAGATGCTGGTTTTTTGTTTGAACAGTAATAAATTTATCAATGTTCACAGTGATAAATTTATCAGTCTAAACAAAACACTATAAAAAAATAAATTTATCAGTACACTGATTCCAAACCTATTATTAACCTTTAAATTTGACACAAATAATCAAATTATAATCAATTTTTTGAATGAAATTTGCATAAAACCAGACTGATATCTAAAGCCAGATCTGGTAACAATATGAATAAAAAAGACTAAATGTTTCATTGAAGCAAATGAAGAACCAAAATGATCAAAACAATATAATAGTGTTTGTGTTTTAATTTTCAATTTAGGTAAATTTTTTATTATTTTTTATAGTGTTTTGTTTTAAGCAAAGCCATCATTGTTATAACAAATCCATCATTATTTAATTGAGTTGGGAAAAAAGAATGAGAGAGAGAGAGAGACTGGTTTTTTGTCTGAACAGTGATAAATTTATCAATGTTCACAGTGATAAATTTGTTGAAACAGTGATAAATTTATCAGTCTAAACAAAACACTATAAAAAAATAAATTTATCAGTACAGTGACTCCAAACCTGTTATTAAGTTTTAAATTTGACACAAATAATCAGATCATAATCAATTTTTTGAATGAAATTTGCATAAAACAAGACCTATATCAAAAGCCAGATCTGGTAACAATATGGTTAAAAAAGACTGAATATTTCATTGAAGCAAATTTAACATTGTAACAACCAAGCATTGTAATATTCATTGAAGCAAAGTAAGAACCAAAATGATTATAATCTTTGTCCCAAATTATTCAAGCATTGTTGTCATTGTCTATTGTGTCCCAAAACTCCTTGTCTTCAAGCACCACTTCTATTGCCTTATCAACGATTTGCTGCGTGTCTGTCTGTTGGTTAGTCAACAAAGCATCTATGATATCTGCTCTGATTTGCTAGCACTACTCCTTTGTTAAGTTGGGAAAGATGTCTTTGTTACAGACAAATTCTCTCATGAGGTAACAAACTATGATGCCACAATCAAGTCTACGATGACATTGGAAAAACAAAGTTAGTAGTCATCAATGATAATTTTATCAATGTAATGTGTTTTGGTTTTCAGAAACTTACGAATGATCAACTTGCTGGGGACAATTCATTGCAATTTCTTTTTCTTCATGAAACTTGTTACCTTCAATGAGTTTGGGATTGTGATGTTGAAGGCATGTTTCAATAACCTTTCTCTGCAAAATATATTAATAATTAATTGGTGTTTGACAAATGAATGCATAATAAAATTTGATATAGATAAGGGGAATGGATGATATCGTAATTAATTGGTGTTTTACCACTTTGTTTGCCTCATTTAAGTGGTTATCTGTTTCTGTGCTTGGTCTCATTGAATTGTAAAACTTCCATGAGCCATTTTCAGTATCGAGTACCAACAACGTCCAATGCTTTTCATTGAAAATTGGGAAAAGAAGATATCTTTCCTTGATAGCTTCTAACATCATTTTGTTCAACAATTGATTTGTTTCTGCCTCATCCTTTATGGTGAACAAATACTGTGTTTTGTAAATATATTAGTTTTGATTACAATGTAATTCCTTAATGGTAATTTTATCACTATATGCAGACACCCCATTTTTAACCGACCTTAAGACTTAGACGTCATCGATTCAGCGCTCGGTGATGGTGCATGTTGTGCTCGTTCTGAGGTTTCGGAGTTTTGGCTGAGAGCCATACCCCCGGACCTCGGGACCCTCTTGTGCTTTGCTTCGGTTTGCAAACCAGGTCTTGTTTTCTCTTCTCGAAGGGAGAAAGAGGTCTCGTAGACCATCTCTCAGTGGCCGTAGGCTACTTTTCATGGTCGTAGGCCACTTTTCCCGTTTGGAGACCAGCTTCCGATTTTTAGAGCCATCAGCCGTGCGCCTCGGTTCGGGACCGCTTAACTTTCTCCGTTTGGCACGATTTTTGAAACACACCTTGTTTCCTCTCTCTAGAGGGACACTATGGCCCGGGAGACCACCTTTGTGGTCGCACGCCATTTTCGATGCTTAACAGCCAGTTTTCGGGGCCTCCGGCCGCGCATTTTTAACTCCCGAACTCTCGTTTTGCATCCATCTTGGTTCATTTTTGGCATGGACCTTGTTTTCATTGTTTGGAAGGTGGTACAAGGGTGGGAGACCACATTTTCTCCTTGGAGACCACTTTTCCCCCGCCGGCCGATTTTCTTGTCAGGAAGCTGGTCTCCTTGGTTTCTGGGCCACAATTGCTGGTCTCTCACCATACCACTAGCTTGCATTTAGTTGGGAGACCACCAAATGGGCTGGCCGACCACCTTTCTTTGAGTTGACCCTTTTGAACTGGTCGGCCGACCACCTAAAGTGGCTGGCCGACCACCTGAACTGGTTGGCTTGCCTCCTCTTGTCTTGTCTCTGTGAGTTGTTGCCAGCTATGCCAGCTGGAAGGCACAGACTGCATCCTCCATACACGTGTACGGAGGATCTTTGGCCTTGGTTTTTAGCTTCTTTGAGAAGCTAAGGCCTTGTATCTCTATAAAGGAGGGACTCCCCCTCCTTTGTGGGGGTTCAGATTTTGTTTGAAGGCAAAATATATATATCTCTCTATATCTCTCTATTTTAGTCTCAAGTGCTTTGTTCTTGGCCTATTGCACACCACCTCCTAGCCTAACACCTCCACCATTGCTTTGAGGTCCTTGGAGGTCATTTTCAGAGGTTGAAGGTCTGGGTTTTTGGTCTCAAAGTTGCTGTCTTTGTAGAGCTTCAAGGGTAACTCACCTTTCCCTCTTTTAAGCTTTATTTTGATCCATCTCCTAGCCTTATTTTCATGCATATTTGAGCTTTGTTGTCAACTGGAAAAAGTCTTGTTTTGAGGTCCTTTTGATGTTTGTTTAAGGTCATTTTGTTGTTGGGGGTTATCTACCCCCTTGTATGCTTCATTTTGTCTTGTTTTGAGCCATGCCTTAAGGCCTTTGTGTTGACCTTTGTTTGGCCTTTGAGCCACTGAAATCCAGCAGATTTTCAGTGGTTGGCATGTTGTTTTGAGGGCCAAAATCAGAGAGGGGAGACCCTCTCTCTTTTGGCCTTGTTTGTTGGCATTTTTGGCCTTGCAAAGGAGCCTTCATTTGCACACCTCCAAGCCTTGTTTCAGGCCCTTTTTAGTGACTTTTAGGGCCTGCCTAGGCTCTGTCCAGAGTTGGTTTTGTCACCTTGGGTGTGTCTCTTGCATGTGTAGAATAACCCCTCTTATAGCCTATCAAAGGAGCATAACATTCTTGCAAGCATTGATCATGTTTCAGTGGATTTTTAGGCTTTATTTGGCATGTCATGTCTCTAAATTTTGCTGGTTTAATGGCCTCTTGAATGCTTCATATGCTTGTAGTGCAATCCATGTTGACTAGCTCACATTGCATGTTGTTTTGGCCCTTGATTCTAGCATATTTTGGCCATGTTCTAAACTGATTTTATTCATGATTTGGACTGCCTTAGCGCTCCCATGGTCGAATGATGCTTGCCATGCATGCTTGTAGTGGAATACCCTTGCCTAGCTTCGAGTTTTGAAGCCTCTTGCATGCTTAACTTGAGTTGTTTTCATGTTTTGGCATCATTGAACATGTTATTTCAGAGCTTATACTTGTGCCATATTCCCATGTTTTTCACTCTTTAAATGTGTTTGAGAGTTGTGCTTGTATGCCTCATTTTTGGGCTATTGCATGAGCTTCATTTTTATGCATTGCAAGCCATCATTTTAGTCCATTTTGCCACTGTTTGAGGTCAGCATAGGGACTGTTTGGGGTTGGTTTGGTCATTTGGACATCGCTTTGCATACCTCTAGTGTAATGCACTTCACTAGTTTTGGTAATTGTGCCATCCAACATGCATCGGGTGAGTTGCTTGCATGATTCAGGACCATCTTGTATGTCATTTCAGAGCTGGAACATGTGTCTTTGTATGTCATATTTCATCCTTGTCATGCTTTGGTAGAGTTGTACTTTGTCCCTTAGGTTTGGTCCTTTGCATTTGTACATGTTTGCATGTACCTTGTTTCCTCATTTTCATCGTATTAGCCACTGATTTGGGTGTGGCCGAGGCCCATCCATCTTGGTTTAAGTCCATCTTGCATTCTGTATGCCCTATAGTCCATGTTATCGCATGTTTGATCATTGCATTGCGTATGCCTCGTTCATAACATTGCATATATTAGTACATTGTGTGTGCATGCCATATAATCCATGTGCATTGAGTATGCCATTGATTAGTTCATAGCATTGTGTATGCCATTTGCATGCTTGCATGTCATTCCGTGCATCTTCGCATCGCTTAGTTGCATTGCATTTAGATCGCATGCTAGAGTTGCATTTGTCCATACATTATTTGTTGCATTGTGTTTGGAGTAGGGTTTAGTCCAAACACGAGAAACGAGGGACGTTTCGTACTCAAAGTGACGAAACGTGCCTCGATTCTTGGTCACCAACACTCTTGACTATCCATGATAGAGTTGTTGGCTTTAGGTGTTTACATGTGCATTCATTTCACATTGAGTCGTGCAATTCGACTCCTCGGCCATCATGCATCGGGATGCGTGATTGATGGCACGAGGATCGAGGACTACACTCTCTAGAGCTTATGCAATGAGGGGGAGAGTGGTCGGGCACACATATGTTGAAAATACTTTGCCTTCTCTCTCTCTTGCCTTTGTTGCAGAAAATGCAGAAACCAGGAGAAGAAACTGGCCGGCCGACCAGGTTTCCTGGTAGGCCGACCGCATTTTCTGGTTTTCACCACCAAGGGTGGTCGGTAGGTGGTCTCCAATGCCTATAGCTGGTCGGTAGCTGTAGACACCCCATTTTGACCGACCTTAAGACTCAGACGTCACCAATTAAGCGCTCGGTGATGTTGCATATTGTGCTCGTTCTGAGGTTGCGGAGTCTCGGCTGTGAGCCTTGCCTTCGGACTTCGGGGCTCTTTTGTGCTTTGCCTCGGTTTGCGAATCAGGTCCTATTTTCTCTATTTTCTCTTCCCGAAGGGAGGGAGAGGTCTCGTAGACCATCTCTCAGTGGCCGTAGGCTATGTTTCGTGGTCGTAGTCCATTTTTCCCGTTTGGAGACCAGTTTCTGGTTTTCAGAGCCGTCGGCCGTGTGCCTCAGTTCGGGATCGCCTAACTACCTCCGTTTGCTCCAGTTTTTGGTACACACCTTGTTTCCATCCTTTAGAGGGACATTGTGGCCCGGGAGACCACCTTCGTGGTCATACGCCACTTCCGATACCTAACAACTTATTTTCGGGGCCCCAAGCTGCGCGTTTTGGCCCCCGAACCCTCGTTTTGCATCGGTTAGGGTCCATTTTTGGTATGGACCCTATTTTCATTGCTAGGGAGGTGGTAGGATGGTGGGAGGCCACCTTTTTCCCTGAAAAACAAGTTTTCTCTTTTTCTCTCTCCTAAAGCCGGTTTTCTGACAGAAAGCTGGTTTTTCTCACTTTTGAGCTACAATTTCTGGCTTTTCATACCACCATTGTGTTGTGCTCATCTAGGAGGCCACCAATATGGGTAGGCCGACCAGTAATTCTTCTTGACCCTTTTGAACCTTGCTAAAAAGCTGGTTTTCCTCTCTCTTGGGTCACATTTTCTGGTTTTCCACCGTACAGCTGTGTTGCACTCATCTGGGAGGCCACCTTTCTGGGGTGGCCGGCCAACATTTCTCCTTGAACCATTTGACCCCTGGTCGGCCGACCAAGGGGAGTGGCTGGCCGACCACCTTAACTGGTCGGCCTGCTTCCTGCTTTTTGGTCTCTTTGAGTGTAAGCCAGCTGTGCCAGCTGGAAGCCTCAGAAGTGATCCTCCATACACGTGTATGGAGGATCTTTGAGCTTGGTTTTTAGCTTCCTTAAGAAGCTTTAGAGCCTCTCTTCTATAAAGGAGGGGCTGAGCTTCCATTGCAAGGGTTGAACAACTTTGAAGGCTTACAACTCTCTCTCTCTCTCTCTCTCTATATCTCTACACTTGAGCCTCCAAACCCTAGTTTTCTTGGACCATTTACACTACAACCCTTAGCACCACACCTCCTCCATCCATTCCAGCACTTTGGGACTGATTTTCAAGGGTTGAAGGTTCACCAACTTGGTCCAGAAGCTCCAGCTTTGCTGCTCTTCAAGGGTAAGCACCTATTTCCCTTAAACTTGCATTTTTTTGCTCCATTGATTAGCCTTACTTGAAAGTATTTTTGGACTTTGTGATAAACTAAAAAGTATCATATTTTGAGCTCCTCTTGAATATTGATTAAGGACACTTTTCTATTTCAGGTCTCCTACATCCTTGTATGCTTTATCCCTCTTTGTAGGCCTATTTTGCATCATATCTTAGTCCTACTTGTGAGCATTTTCGAGATTTGTTATAAACTAAAAAAAGTTTCATTCTCAGCTTATAAACATGTTTACTTAAGGTCACTTCTCTGTTTTGGGTCATCTCCCCCCTTTCATGCTTTATTTCTTCATGTTTTGAGCTATGCATGTGAGTATTTGCATTGGCGTTGATTTGGCCTCTTAGCCACTGAAATCCAGTGAATTTTTAGTGGCTAGGATGTATTTTTGAGAGCTAAAATCAGAGGGGGGTGACCCCTTCTCTCCTTGTTTTGTTTATTGGCCCTTTTGGCCTTTCAAAGGGCCCCTCACTTGCATGTTGTGAAGTCACTTTTTGGGCCTAATTTGGTGAGTTTCAAGGTCTGCCCTGTCTCTGTCCGGGGCCTCTATGACCATATTTTGTGTCCATAATGCATGTGTAGAACAATTCCATTCAAGGCCTTTTGAAGGGGACTTTCATTGTATGCCTCATTGACCCATTTTAGGGCCAATTTGGTGAGTTTTAGGCTTGTCATAATTGATTTCCAGAGTTGGTTTTGCCATGTTAAGTGTCCTTGTTGTATGTGTTGAGTAATCCCTTGCATGGCCCTTCAAAGGAGGTCATCATTTTTGCATGCGTTGGATGCATTTCAGTGGTTATTTGAGGCTTATTTGACATATCATGTTCCTATTTTTGGTTGGTTCAAGGACCTCTCTTATGCTTCATGTACATGCCATGTAAACCATGCTTACTAGCCTAGGTTATGTGTTGTTTTGGCCCTTCATGTTGGCACTTTTTGGCCATGCTTTGAACTAACATTGTGCTTATTTTGGACTGCCCTAGCTCTGTTTTTGGGCCTTGTGATCGAATGATGTCTGTTTTGAGCGTATTATTCATTATATTTCAAAGCTGTAAATTGTATGTTTGTATGCCATCTTTCATCACTTGCCATGCTTTGGTAGAGTGGTATTTCATGCCTTAGGTTCGGTCCTTGGCATTCGTGCATGTGTTCATGCATTTCGATTCTCTCATTTTCATCACATGGCCACTGATGTGAGTGTGGCTGAGGTCCACACACATTGGTATAAGTCTATCTTGCATCGAGCATGCCATGTAGTTCATGTTGTAGCATGTTTAGCCTTTGCATTGTGTATGCTAGGTTGTTAGGAGCATTCAGGGAGCACTTGTGCATGCCAGATATGTCATTCCTCGCATTGTGTATGCTAGGTTGATAGTCGCATTGAGTATGCCTTAGTTCAACGAGCATTGCGCATGCCTGTAGTGTTAGCATTGTATATGCTAGGTGCATGTTTGCATTTTATCCCTTGCATGCTTTGCATCACATGGTTGCATTACACTTAGGATTGCATGCTAGTCACATTTGCACATGCCATGCATTGCTTGTTGACATTTGCACTTGGAGTAGGGTTAGTCCAAGCACGGGAAAACGAGGGACGTTTTCGTACTCCTAGTGACGAACGTGCCTCGATTCTTGCTCACCAACATTCCGGATTTCCCATGATGGAGTTAGGCCTTAAGTGTGTATTTGTGCATTCATGTCCACTTAAAATGTGCAATTCGACTCCTCGGCATCATGCATTGAGATGCGTGGTTGTGGCCGCGAGGACCGAGGGCCACACTCCCTAGAGCTTGTGCAAGGACGGGGAGGAGTGGTCGCGCACACACATTTGAAAGTACCTTGCTTTCTCTCCTTCTTGCCTTTGTTGCAGAAAAACCAGAGTCCAGGGGCAGAAAGTGGTCGGCTGACCAGGTTCCATGGTAGGCCGACCACCTTTTTTTGGTTTCCACCATAAGGGGTGGTCGGCAAGGTTTTCCAAGCCAATACCTGGTCGGTGGCCTTCCCAAGGTGGAGTTTCAGCCTTCTGGAGTTTTTTGTAAGTTTCTGAAGTCAGCTACAAACAAAGGCGAGATGAGGCATTGCGATGGAATTTACCGACAAAGCGCATGGAGCATGCATGCATCCATTATCATCCAAACAGAGCGAGGCAGTCACATTCATTTAATTTTTTGGCTTACTTAGCTAATTTGTTAATTAGTTAGTGGTTGTGTAATAATTAATTGTAATTCGTTATTCATTCGGACTGTATTACTTTTGGACTGCTATATTATTTATTCGGACCCTCCGAGCGAGGGCACAATTGTAATAAGTGGTGCGGTGCGTGTGATGGTATGTCTTCCAACCCACGTCTTTCTCCCTTTTATTTACTAGCTTATGATGGTTAGATTAGGCATGTTTCAATTAGCATATTATACTACCAATGTTTGCACCATTCACTCTGTCTGCATGCACGCGGGCTCGGCCGTATCATATAACTCGCTTAATATTATTCATTCCGAGTTGAAATACCTTGTACGTCTGTAGCATTTCACAACTGCCATCCTTAGAATAGCCGAGCCCTAACTATAGTTGCATTTTTGCATGTGTGCATTAACCATTTCTGTATAATTTAGGAGCATCGCATGATTTTCTAACTACTTTCTGTTTTTGACTTGAATATACTCGAGTAAGTTTTATGCTTTAGCATCCTTACATGCACGTGTGAGTGGATCTGCATATAGCATGCTTACCAATGAGGCTATTTGCTTATTGTGTATACCTGCTGAATGGCTTGTGCGAGTTAAGGTGGGTTATTTGGATTGGAAACAATTCATCAATTGTGAGTTCTTAGCCCACTTGAGAGTGGCAACTCATCTGTTTTTCCAAGCCCACCGAGGGTGGCAAATCTGCATTTTAAGCCTCTGGCGAGTAGCACACCATTTTCAAACAAACATGAGATGTATATGGTTCCAATTCAGGCAATCCGAGTCCTGACTTGTAATGTCTGTTGCGGTATCGCCATAGTAAATCTAGGCTTCAATAACTGAATAAGAAACGCATAATGTTTTCAAACTAGATATCATGGTTGGTGGAGGTCCGATCTTTCGGGCGAGCGGGGTGCCTTCACAAGTGACCTTCCCCAATTGTACCCAAGGTTTCCCGAAGCCAAGGCACTTTGTGACATGACGGACACGTGGCCTTAGGCAACGATCAGGGTTTCCTAAATCCACCCAAAATAAACATATTTGGTGGCGCCTTTGTATCTGGCAACAATCATTTTTTTTTTTCTTTTTTGTTTTTTAATTTTATTTTTTTTTTTTTTTTCTTTTTTTTTTTTTTTTTTTTTTTTTTTTTTTTTTTTTTTTTTTTTTTTTTTTTTTTTTTATTTTCTCTCTTTTTTTTTTTTTTTTTTTTTTTTTTTTATTTTTTTTTTTTTTTTTTGTTTAAGTATATTTTTGTTTTTTTTTTTTTTTTTTTTTTTTTTTTTTTTTTTTTGTGTTTTTTTTTTGGTACCAGTGGTCA
>NW_021028572.1:3279-27368 GCF_004153795.1 Camellia sinensis
TGGAATTAATGGCCGGCCATAAACTTTTAGGGTCCTCCCATGTGTGTACAACACAGATATGTGGTTCAAAGTTCAAGAAAGTGGGCCCAAGGTGTTCAACATTAGACCGGAAGTGTGAAAAACGGGCGTCGGGGGGCGTCGGAGGATATATAACTGGTCGCTGAAACAATTGCTGCCCTCCCACCCTTCTACGTCCTTCCTGGTGATGAAACAGAGGTACCTGCCAAAAATGAACGGAAACCGATGCAAAACGAATGTTCGGGGGCCAAAACACGCAGTTCGGGGTCCCGAAAATGGGCTGTTAAGCACCGAAAGTGGCGTTCGGCCACGAAGTGGGTTTCTCAGACCCCAGTGTCCCTCAAAAGGGAGAAAATAAGATGTATGCTAAAAATCAGAGAAAATAGAGATGGTTAAGCGGTCCCGAACTGAGGCACACAGCCAACGGTCCCGAAAAACCGGAAACCGGACTCCGAAATGGGCAAAATGGCGTGCGGCCACAAAATGTAGCCCACGGCCACTGAGAGATGGTCTAAGGGACCTCTCCCTCCCCTTGGGAAAAGAAACAGAGAAAACCGAGTCTGGTTCGCAAACCGAGGCAAGGCACAGAAGAGGGTTCGGAAGTCCAGAGGCAGGGCTCACGGCCGCGACTCTGAAACTTCTGAACGAGCACGATATGCAAAATCACCAAGTGCTCAACTGGTGACGTCTGAGTCTCAAGGTCGGTCAAAAATGGGGTGTCTACACCAAGGTCGTTTCATATAAATAAATAGACCAAAGGCCGTTGGATATGAACGATTAGGCCAAAGGCCGTTGGACATAAATGATTGGGCCAAAGGCCGTCGGATATTAATGATTTGGGCCAAAGACCGTTGGCTATTAATGATTCGGCCAAAGGCCATCGGACATGAATGAATTGGGCCTGAAGCCATTTGAGATGTCTGAATCTGTAGTCACTTGATACATTGGATGGAAACATAAATTGGGCCTAAGGCCGTTTGATGTATTTGTTTCGAATTCCATTCATGTACCTTTTTTAATCGATATTATTCACTGGGCTTTCGTTCACTCTCATTCATGTGTCTGTAGGTGAGCCAAGAGATGTCCAAACCTAGCCTCAATGAAGTATGCGAGAGATAGTCAAGTTTTGAGGAGTCAACCCATACGTCTCACGCATGAGACTTGTTTTTGCCCTTTTGTTCTATTGTTACATTTTTACTATGTTGGTGAGAACTTTGGATCACCTTTGCACGTAAGCTTTTGATTAGTTGACTATGACCTGAATGATCCTGTTGTGCAAAGCTTATGTGTTAACCTCCTTTGTGTGAGTTATTATAGAATACTTTTGGAATGATTTTGTTATGCCATGTAAGCACAGCTCCATGGATAAAGTTTTAAATTGCTTCCGTTTTGACCCTTTTACTCTGTTGAAATGCGTTTCATTTGGTCTGAGGCCGTAAGTAATCTCATGATTACTAGCCGGTTATGTCCTTAACCCATAGGGGCGGGTTCGGGTCATGACAACAATAAGCCTTACCTAAGCACAAACCATAGTAAGTATAGCGATCCCGGTTTTCCCTTCATTATTTATTATATTCTGGACTCGGTTCTGTAGTTGATTGTTGTTGTCTGTATCGCGTTTCCGTCCTTTAACTCTTTGTATTTGAGTTTTGGGTTGTGTTAGGCAGGTTTGAAACAGGTTGGTTGTGTTTAGAAACAAATAGTTAATGCCCAGATTTTGGCCTTCACGCTCGAGCGGGTCCTTTTGCATTTGCTCCTCCGCTCAAGCGGCAGTCTGACGCTCAAGCGGGATTCTTCAGCCTTCAGTATTTTTTTCGCAGGTCTGAAAATGCTGGAAGTGTGCTTTCGATGCTCGAGCGTCCGTTCTCATGCTCGAGAGGGAGTCTGTGTCTGACGCTCGAGCGGGGCGTTCCACACTCGAGCGGACTGTGTGTATTTTAATCCAAGAAGAAGCTTTTTGAATCACTTTTTCGGCCCTCTCTCTCTCTCTAAAGCACCCTAAAACCCTAATTTGAGAGCTTCTCTCTCTAGAATACTCTCTCTCTCTACATTTTGATCTTGATTTAGTGAGACCCAATCCTTGTGTCTTCATTAAAGTGTTGGAGCTTTTCAAGACCTCCATTTTGATCCAAAAAGTTGTGGGTTTGAAGCACTTTCGAGTTTATTCATCATCTCCTTTGGGTCTCTTCATTTGAGGTAGGAATAACTACTCATAAACATATGGTCATTTTCATTTAATGTTGAAGTTGGGAAATTTTGGGTGTTAGGGTTTCAAAACTTGAAATGTATAAAGAGGGGTTTTGTTCCTTTTGAACTATACATGTGTATATGGGTCTTAAAACGAGGTTATTGATGTTTATTGATGATATTTGGACCTTTGGGTCAATGTTGAGAAAAGGGGGAAAATGCCTTAGTTGGGCCTAATCGGGTCATTGGCGTAATTAATGAAATTAATTATGCGAATGTGAAATTGATTTGGAAATAATAAAATTGGGAAGTTATGAGATGGAATGGTGTAGTTGGATTGATTAATCACTCACCTATGAAAATATTGATAATTTATCTGTTTGATGAATTTATTATCTGTTTAGAAATAATTATTTTGGGCTATCGATGGAGGATAGTCTTGATTATTGTAGACACTGCATGATGATTATGTGATTTAAAACTAATCAATTGAGTATGTCATTGAATATGACAGATGGAATAACACATTGAATATGTGCTTGCTTGATCATTGTACATGATAAGTGTTTAAATACATTGCATATGTATCTTGTTTGAGCGGAGATAGGGGATGTACTCTCAAACTTGTTTGGGATGAGATAGGGGATGAACTCCATTGATAATTAAGTTGGCCGAAGTGTCCAGGTTGAAAGTCCCGAAATCTTGATTACATTTTCATGACGTAGATGAATCGAAGTGTTGAAGTATTATTGATATGAGTTGTAGTCTCATTTTGAATTGAAGTATGGAAATGTTAATGATGTGAGTTGTAGTCTCATATTAAGTGATTATGATTGAAGTATTGTTAACATGAGTTGTAGTTTCGTTATAAACTGTCTGGATGAATTGAGAACCATATCTAAGAATTGGTTTGGATAATGAAACGGAAAAGGATTGATATATATATATATATATATATATGTGAATATGGATTGGTTATGAAAGAGATGTACGTCTGTTTATTTGAGTTAAACATTTATCAAAAGTTAATGTTTTAGTTATCGTTCATATTATGTTTAGCATATCTCTACTGGGCGTTGGCTCACCCTATATGGGACATCACTTTCAGGTACAGGTGATATGCCGCCTCCAAGGATGTAGCTTGGGAGGTTGTAGAAGCTGAAGGCTTACTTTTGTGATTATCTTGTGTATTACATGTAAATTCAAGCCAAGGGCTTAATGTGTTTAGAGTTAGAACTCTCTATTTTTGTAACCAAGTGTTGACTTGGAAAGCTGTAAGCACATTTTATATGTTACTATAGCGATCTCGGTTTTCCCTTCATTGTTTATTGTAACCCGGACTCAGTTCCGTGGATGAATGTTGTTGTCTGCATCACATTTCCATCCTTTACTCTTTGTATTTGAGTTTTAGGTTGTGCTAGGCAGGTTTGAAACATGTTGGTTGTGTTTAGAAACAAATAGTTTATGCCCAGATTTTGGCCTTCACGCTCGAGCGGGGCTTTTGATGGTCGAGCGGGACCCTTTGCTTTTGCTCCTCCGCTAGAGAGAGTAGAAAGTCAAAAGAGAGAGTCGAGTGAAAGAGATTTTGAGAGAGAGAGAGAGTTCATACACTACCGTTGGAGACAGATTTGGGAAATAAGAGTGAAAATGGGAGATAAGTCAAGTTTTTAACAACACGACTGGTTTTTTTTTTTTTTTAAGGAAAAAAGGGTTTTTTTAAACCGCTGAACAAACCCCAACAGAGCCTGAGGGCCAAGTGATGTGAGAATCACAAATAAGAAAGGGGTGAGAAACAATACCCGGAGAAACTAGCACCTCACGATCTGAGAGGCCTCTCGTCTTTTTAATGCGTCTGAGTGTTGTGTTTTTTGTCTTGTCTCGATTCTTATTTTGAGTTGGTTCGAGTGTTACTTGATGTGTCGAGGTTGTTCTACCTTGTCTTTCTCTTTGTTGTTAAGTCGCGGCGTGCTGTGTTCAGTCGTAGGCTCAATACCTAGTTAAGAACTTATTCTCCCTCTCAATTTCAAAAAATTGCTTTGCGCTCAAAGTGCTGTGCCGTTCTCCACATTTGTGCAAAACAAGATTTTGTTTTTTCAAAAACTGCAGGGTTCAACCCGGGTCATGTGGAAATAGTAAAACCAGGACCTATCTGAAGCTATATAGGTTCCAGACTTCGAAGCAACTCTTCTTTTTTGTAACCAAGTGTTGACTTGGAAAGCTGTAAGCTCGTAGGACATTTCACTTTTGTTGTTAACATGTAATACTGTTGTAAGAACTACTCTGATGAATGGAAAGGCGTTGATTTTCTTATATTACTGCATGTCTGAATGATGGGTATTATGTATTATTTTGAGGGCATTACAGAGGAAGAGGAAGAGTTATGCAATTTGGCTCAAAGCTTGAGAATTAGGGGCTAAACTCAAGAATTAACTATACTTTGTGAAGATTGGAGCTCCTAGGAGAGTGAATTCATAAGTTTGAGTTTGTAATTTTGTGGAATCAAAGTTAGATTGTGATCAAAAAGTGTGGTTTGAGTTGTATATAGAGTTAAATATATGAATTAAGCTAAGCTTGATAAATTTGAGATCATTGGATGCATGCATGTAAGGATTGACCATAATTTTGCATGTTTGAAGGTAAAGCATGTTGATCATGTTGTTTTGAGGGTTGTTTGATACATGCATGCAGGAATTTCCATGTATTGGGGCTTAATTTCAAGCTTTGAAGCTTGTTCATGCTAAATACAATCATGATTTGTGTATATATATATAATTTATGGTTTAAAAGTTGTTAAACCCATGGAATTTTAAGCTATGGTTACAAATTATCTTCAAATGTATGTTTTGGGAGTGTATCTGCATATTTGAATGCCTTATACATGAATTGGACCCTTGGGATTTTGATTTGAACTTCAAATAGAATTCTAGAAAACCCATAATTCGTCAAGCCTGCTCGAGTGGGGAATACGCCGCTCTAGCGTAAAATGTTAGTTCCCAGAACTTTTGCAGACATGGATGTCCGCTCGAGCGGGGAGAGTCACACTTGAGCGTAAGTCACATTGTTTCAACTCTCAGCTCGAGCGTCTAGGGTCACGCTCGAGCGTAAAGTTGAAATAACCAGTACTTTTGCAAACAAAAGGGGTCCGCTCGAGCGGCGAAATCTGCGCTCGAGCGAGGAGCCCTGTTTCAGAAATTTTGAAAAATGGTTTCCTGTTTCGTTTTCTGTTCTCTTTCATTCCTAAGCACTCTTAGGCATGCATTGGGCATTGTGAATGGATTAAGAAGATATGAAAAGGCGTAAAAAGAATATATGAATTTGGAACGGATTGAATTGCTTATGATCCATTGTGTCTATGAAATGTGTAGGATTGAGCACAAGGGCAAATCATCCAGCGGATCACTGTGAGTAATATCTTGGTAAAGATTTTTGAAATATGCTATTTGTCCAATTGCTTGCTCTTATTTGAATTTCATAAGTTTGTTAATTCGAATTATGGACAAATGTTCGTTATGCCGAATGATTGGGCCCAAGGCCGTTTCATATAAATAAATAGGCCAAAGGCCGTTGGATATGAACGATTAGGCCAAAGGCCGTTGGACATAAATGATTGGGCCAAAGGCCATCGGATATTAATGATTTGGTGCTCAACTGGTGACGTCTGAGTCTCAAGGTCGGTCAAAAATGGGGTGTCTACACCAAGGTCGTTTCATATAAATAAATAGACCAAAGGCCGTTGGATATGAACGATTAGGCCAAAGGCCGTTGGACATAAATGATTGGGCCAAAGGCCGTCGAATATTAATGATTTGGGCCAAAGACCGTTGGATATTAATGATTGGGCCAAAGACCGTCGGGCATGAATGAATTGGGCCTGAAGCCATTTGAGACGTCTGAATCTGTAGTCACTTGATACATTGGATGGAAACATAAATTGGGCCTAAGGCCGTTTGATGTATTTGTTTTGAATTCCATTCATGTACCTTTTTTAATTGATATTATTCACTGGGCTTTCGTTCACTCTCATTCATGTGTCTGTAGGTGAGCCAAGAGATGTCCAAACCTAGCCTCAGTGAAGTATGCGAGAGATAGTCAAGTTTTGAGGAGTCAACCCATACGTCTCACGCATGAGACTTGTTTTTGCCCTTTTGTTCTACTGTTACATTTTTACTATGTTGGTGAGAACTTTGGATCACCTTTGTATGTAAGCTTTTGATTAGTTGACTATGACTTGAATGATCCTGTTGTGCAAAGCTTATGTGTTAACCTCCTTTGTGTGAGTTATTATAGAATACTTTTGGAATGATTTTGTTATGCCATGTAAGCACAGCTCCATGGATAAAGTTTTAAATTGCTTCCGTTTTGACCCTTTTACTCTGTTGAAATGCGTTTCATTTGGTCTGAGGCCGTAAGTAATCTCATGATTACTGGCCCGTTATGTCCTTAACCCATAGGGGCGGGTTCGGGTCGTGACAACAATAAGCCTTACCTAAGCACAAACCATAGTAAGTATAGCGATCCCGGTTTTCCCTTCATTATTTATTATATTTTGGACTCGGTTCTGTAGTTGATTGTTGTTGTCTGTATCACGTTTCCGTCCTTTAACTCTTTGTATTTGAGTTTTGGGTTGTGTTAGGCAGGTTTGAAACAGGTTGGTTGTGTTTAGAAACAAATAGTTAATGCCCAAATTTTGGCCTTCACGCTCGAGCGAGTCCTTTTGCATTTGCTCCTCCGCTCGAGCGGCAGTCTGACGCTCAAGCGGGATTCTTCAGCCTTCAGTATTTTTTTCGCAGGTCTGAAAATGCTGGAAGGGTGCTTTTGACGCTCGAGCGTCCATTCTCATGCTCGAGAGGGAGTCTGTGTTTGACGCTCAAGCGGGGCGTTCCACACTCGAGCGGACTGTATGTATTTTAATCCAAGAAGAAGCTTTTTGAATCACTTTTTTGGCCCTCTCTCTCTCTCTAAAGCACCCCAAAACCCTAATTTGAGAGCTTCTCTCTCTAGAATACTCTCTCTCTCTACATTTTGATCTTGATTTAGTGAGACCCAACCCTTGTGTCTTCATTAAAGTGTTAGAGCTTCTCAAGACCTCCATTTTGATCCGAAAAGTTGTGGGTTTGAAGCACTTTTGAGTTTCTTCATCATCTCCTTTGGGTCTCTTCATTTGAGGTAGGGATAACTACTCATAAACATATGGTCATTTTGATTTAATGTTGAAGTTGGGAAATTTTGGGTGTTAGGGTTTCAAAACTTGAAATGTATAAAAAGGGGTTTTGTTCCTTTTGAACTATACATGTGTATATGGTCTTAAAATGAGGTTATTGATGTTTATTGATGATATTTGGATCTTTGGGTCAATGTTGAGAAAATGGGGAAAATGCCTTAGTTGGGCCTAATCGGGTCATTGGTGTAATTAATGAAATTAATTATGCGAATGTGAAATTGATTTGGAAATAATAAAATTGGGAAGTTATGAGATGGAATGGTGTAGTTGGATTGATTAATCACTCACCTATGAAAATATTGATAATTTATCTGTTTGATGAATTTATTATCTGTTTAGAAATAATTATTTTGGGCTATCGATGGAGAATAGTCTTGATTATTGTAGACACTGCATGATGATTAGGTGATTTAAAACTAATCAATTGAGTATGTCATTGAATATGACGGATGGAATAACACATTGAATATGTGCTTGCTTGATCATTGTACATGGCAAGTGTTTAAATACATTGCATATGTATCTTGTTTGAGCGGAGATAGGGGATGTACTCCAAGGTTTGAGAGGAGATAGGGGATGTACTCTCAAACTTGTTTGGGATGAGATAGGGGATGAACTCCATTGATAATTAAGTTGGCCGGAGTGTCCAGGTTGAAAGTTCTGAAATCTTGATTACATTTGCATGACGTAGATGAATTGAAGTGTTGAAGTATTATTGATATGAGTTGTAGTCTCATTTTGAATTGAAGTATCAAAAGCTAATGTTTTAGTTATCGTTCATATTATGTTTAGCATATCTCTACTGGGCGTTGACTCACCCTATATGGGACATCACTTTCAGGTACAGGTGATATGCCGCCTCCAAGGATGTAGCTTGGGAGGTTGTAGAAGCTGAAGGCTTACTTTTGTGATTATCTTGTGTATTACATGTAAATTCAAGCCAAGGGCTTAATGTGTTTAGAGTTGGAACTCTCTATTTTTGTAACCAAGTGTTGTCTTGGAAAGTTATAAGCCCGTAGGGCATTTACTTTTGTTGTCAACATGTAATACTTTTGAACTAAATACTCTGATGAATGGAAACATGTTTTATTCTTTTATGTCTATGGATGTCTTGAATGATTGGTTTATATGTATTTTTTTTGAGGGCGTTACAATAAGGGCCTCACACCGAGTAGGGTTCACTTTCCTCCTAAAATAGAGTGCTCAAACAAAATTAGATTTATCAGGTGGAGGAAGAGGACTTCAATCCTGAAGTAGTGTACAAACTATTGTCTTGATAATTCTTTAGATTCTAAATTCTCTCTCCACAATTCTATATTAAAGTTTACTCCTCTTATGTCATCAACTAAAACTATATAGTCTACAAATAATACGATAACCTCTTGAATGTTCTTAATAGATTCATTTATAATTAATGCAAAAAGATAAGGACTTAGTACTGATTTTTTTATGTAAACCTATTACCATTACAAATTCACATGTTTCTCCTCTGTTTAAACAATAGTTACAACTTAGATATACATATATATCTTTAATTATATCAACATATCTAACTAATACTCCTTATTTTCCAAAACTATCCACATTATATCTATCTAGCAGCTCATAATGCTATCTAGGAAGCCTATCATATGCCTTATCTAAACCAATAATCACCATATAAGGTCCTGCAAATTCAAAAACTTCCGTATCTCATGAGAATTTGTCAACAACTTTACTGCATATATATTTTTTTCTTTTCTGGCATTTTCTCAGCAACAAAACAGAGGCAAAAACTATAAATATCATTAGAAAAATGTATAGCATAAAACTATCATCTTAATTTTCATTCTAAGGGACTAAAAATAGAGCTAAAGAATAAAACTCAATTTCTTCAATTTTAGTTTCTGACAATTTCTAAGTAGATAAACAAAGGCAAAATGGAGAAATATGACCAGACAAAACAAAAACATGCTGATTTTTCAGGCTAAGGAAGCAACAAAAAAAAAAAAATTCAAAATGAAGAAATAAAATTGAATTGCATTCATCGAATAATAGAAATCATCAAATTTGAATATTGCAAGGGTCATTGTCGATCCAAACCCTAGGAGCAGATTCAAATCACAAAATAAGAAGAAACGAAAGAAGATAGAAACAAAGGGAAAAATAATCGAGAGAGAGAGAGTACCTTGAACTCAATCAAAACCCTAGGTACAGATTCAAACCCGAAAACAAGAAGAAACAGAGAAAGAAACTTGAGAAAGAGAGAGAGAGAGTGAGAGAGAGAGAAAGAGAACGTACCTTCAATGATCGAGTTCGAAAGAATTTATCGTTCCTCGAGGCGCTCCCAACCTAAGAAACTTCTATCGGCTCACGCTTCCCTGCTCCTGCTCCCGCTTCGTGCAACTAAGATTTGACCAAATTGTCACAAGTCGAACAAGGATAGATTCTCTAAGTCTCCTTCTAAAGGTCAGTTAAATAGAGGTAGTTCTGGTAAGTCTAGTTTTTTTCACCATTTAGAGTTTGTAACAAATCAATCTAAGAACCTTAGTCATGAGGTAAATAAGTTGCCTTATTATGTTGCTACAATTGGCAGGATAGATCATATAATAAGTATTAGTTCGTCAATAGGAAACCTAAGAATAGCAAAAAAAGGAAAGAAAACTGGAAAGAACAACAATTGACAAAATAACTCATCTAAACCTAATAAACTAAAAGTAAAAAATGTTTGCGTTAGAAACGTGAGTTACATTGTTATGTGGTACACAATGCACTTGAAGTACACCATTATTCTACGTGGTACTTTGATAGTGGTTGTTTGAGACACCTGACTGGAGATAAGTCATTGCTTGGCTTTTCAAGAAAAGTCGTCAAGGAATTATGTCCTTTGGAGATGGCAATCGTGCTCAAATCCTAAGAAAGGGAATCGTTAACGTTCTTGGTCTACCGGAATGGAAGAATGTCCTCTATGTTGAGGGTTTGAACACTAATCTCCTGAGTATTAGTCAAATTTGTGACAATGATCACCATGGGGAATTTAATAATAATGATTGCTCTATTCTTGATGATTTTAGTGCATGCATAATGAAAAATGCTAGGACTTCTAACAACCGTTAATTTGCATTATTTCTGATAAATCTCTTACTTGTAAGAGGGTAAAGTTAGACGCAGTAGAGTTGTGGCACCAGAGGTCAGGGCAAATTAATTTTGGTGATTCGTTGAAAATTGCAATGAGTTTGTGAAGAGTATAGCTGGAATGGGGAATGGTAAAGGTCAAGCCTTTGAACCTTGTCAAATTAGGAAGCAAATCAAGTTCAAACACAGAAAGACTCATGAAATCACACTACTACTAAACCTCTAAATTGTTACACATTGATTTCGTGGAACCTTCTACGATAGAGTCTAAATGGAAAGAAGTATATCTTAGTGGTGGTTGATGATTGCTCTAGGTACACCTGGGTTGGATACCTTAAAGTAGGGAGTGGACAAACCTTGGGCCAGGCCAGGCCAAGTCGGGCTTACACTATATAGTAAGAGAATATGTGTCATCTCAAACCTGGCCTGGCCCAACATTGGGCCTAATCTAACCATTCCAAGCTTGGCCGCAAAAAAACCTTCCAAATCCCAAACCTGCTCCAATAGATATGGACTACTAATTTTTTAGATATGGATAACAAATTATTTAGATCCTTTTAATTATTATTTGAATTTAAAACATTAACAAATCCAATAGTAAAATAAATATGGTCTCCTAACATATGTTTTAATTTAAGCCCTAAAAAAAAGTATATATATACCTTTTTTGTCTTTTATAATTTTTTGCTTTATTTTATACCTAAAATAACAACAAATATTCTACAAATAGGCAGGCCAGGATGGGCTGCCCTAGAACTCCTTATCCCAAGCCCAAACCGAATATTAAATGGGCACAAAATCTCAGTCTATCCTGATTCTATAAACTAAATATTTTTTTCAAACTCTAAAAATAGCAGCCTAGGCTGGGTGGGCCATCATGGCCACCCCTACCTTAAAGAAAAGTTTAATGTGTATGGTCATTTCAAGACCATCAGTCAAGAATCCAAACAGAAAAAGGGTTCTCAATCTCTAGGGTGAGAAGTGACCATGACAGAGTTTAAAATTCTAATGTTGCCAAATATTGTGATAATAGAGGGATCAAGCATGAGTTTTCCGCCTCACACACCCCACAACAAAATGAGGTTGTTCAAAGGATGAATCGAACTTTTCAAGAGATGGCTCGAGTGATGCTACACTCCAAGAGAGTTGTAAAACATTTAGGGGTCAAGGCCATGAATACTACCTACTACACTGTGAATAGACTTTACCCTAGACTAGGCACCTCTCAAACTCCTCATGAGTTGTAGAATGACAGAAAACCAAACAAACTATCAAGTAGTTCTGAATCTTTTATAGTAAATGCTATATAAAGGATGGTGAGTAAATTTGACTTTAGTAGTGATGAGCAAATCTTTCTAGGGGAATTACAGTGACTATAGAGCTTTCAATCTTCACACATCCACTATTGTGGAGTTTGTCAACATTATGGTGGATGAGTCTTGTCTAGACTTACCCATACCCTGGCTATAAGGCTTGTTGCTCAAGGTTATACCCAAATTGAGGATATAGACCATTGCTCCTCCCATGGCTCAACTTGAGTTTATTCAACTGCTCTTTGCCATTGTTTGTCATCTAATATTCAAGTTGTACCAAATGGAGGTCAATAGTGCCTTTCTCAATGGCCTTCTACAAGAAGAAGTCTAAATGGAGTAACCAAAGATTTCAAGGATCCACAAAGTCCTAACCATGTCTAAACGCTTAGGAACACTCTGTATAGCCCAAAACCATGACCGGTTAACCAATGACCTCTTGAACTCCGGCTTCATTCAAGGGGGAGTTCATAGGACTCCATTGATTCACAAGGATGAGCAAGATATAGGCATAGCTCAAATATATGTGGGATACATTTTTATTGATTGGCACCGGGGTGTCCAGATCAAAATTCGACTAATCCTTAAGAGTGCATAAGCTCTCGGCAAGGAGTTTTTCGCAAGTGTACCATGGGGAAGAAACGAAAGAGGAGAAAGCAATGAGAGAACCTGGTTGCCAACTTCAAAAGAGCAAGACATCGATCCCTTTGTCGCCGACTTCGATCCCTCTGGTCGCATCCTTCAACTTTGTCATCGTGGACTTTGACTTCGTCTAGCGCCCTTTGATTTCGACTTCGACTGCAACTTCGTCTTCGACGAGCACGACTGTAAGCCCCTCTCTCTCTCTCTCTTGCTCTCTTTCTCTTCCATTTCATTGACATTGATCTGCCTTTTGATTTGCCCCTGTCTCTTTTATTCTTTATTTATTATATTTCATTCCTCTATTTTATTCTTTTTATAAAAATATTTACAAAAAAAATTGGGCTAAACCAGATAAATAAAATAAAATTTTGGGCAGACTAAAATTCTGGCCTAATAAAATTTTGGCCAACAAATCTTTTAATATAACGGGCTGTTGTGTAGCTAATTTATATATTTGGCCCATAAATTATATATAAAAAAATTATTCGGTCAACTTTTCAACTCATTTTTATATAAAATATATATTTTAAAAAAAAATATAAGACGTACTCTCGTATTCATATCCAAATCCAAATCCAGATCCGTATCTACGTATCCTTCATTTTTAGTTTTGAGGTGTCTGACCCTTAGATATGCAACTGCACCCGATACTCGCACCCGAGTCCATGTAACATGTGGAATGTTGTGAAAGCTAAATAGCATATTGCACACATCCATTAGATAAAAACTTTATTTGTGTTAGAAGGCTACACGTTCCTATAGAAGTTGATCAGCATGTGCTTGTTTAACAACTCGGGTTTTTGCTTCAATGCCTTAGGTCCAAATGATGGGCTTGACTTGTGTATTCGTTGTCCCTTGGACATTTCATAGCACCTTGAGATATTTCTGCATTCTAGATTTGCCTGACACTGTGCTCACTTACACATTTTGCGAGTGATAACACAAAACTTGATTGTTACATTGGATAAACACTTGTTCTTGTCTATGCTCTTGGTCTTATGTTTCTAGTTGAATCTCATTCAAGCATGTTGATCATCTTAGTTTATAAACGAAGATATACATAAAATAAGCTATATAGTTTTCTCATTCTTTTCAAGATTCTGTGTATCCTAGGGGGAGGATTTTTGTGCACAAGTTAATTTCCTAAGAAGAATTTGGAAAGAGGAAAACGATTACCTTGAAATCGCAGCAATCTATTGTTGTTCCTACCATGCCGATCAACCACTGCCATTTGCAACCTATTGCCATCTATGCATTTTTGATTGAGCCCTCTTCTCATCGCCTGTGCCCGATCACTCCATGTTAGCCTGTGATCTTTATCGTTCATCACTTCACCCTTTACTTCGGTTCAACGATTGATACCTACAATATGGCAATTCTAACTGCTCCAGTTTCTTTAAAGACACTTGCTAATGGCTCATTTCTATGATCGATCCCCCTATCCTTTGCAACCCGAAAAACTAGCACGTTAGCTTATTATCTTCATCTAGAAAGTCTTTTTTCTTTCTTCTTTTTGGATTACTTCAGCTTGTTTGGTGTCTCTGCCGAAAGCCAGACATAATTTAATTTGGATTTTTGAATTTCTACCCAAGCCCGCACCAAGTTCAAAAATATGTTGCACAAACCATAAAAAATTGTGGCCTGGGATTGGGATGAGCCCGCCCAAGCTGCACCCCTACTTCTCAGTCTTTTTTCCCCGCTAGTAAGTCCTTAGTCTTTCTATAAAAATGTTTAGTTTCTGGTTGTGTTTGTTGTTCTCATGGTTGGTGGGTCTTGTCTATGCTCTTAGTCTTATGTTTCTAGTTGAATCTCATTCAAGCATGTTGATCATCTTAGTTTATAAACGAAGATATACATAAAATAAGCTATATAGTTTTCTCATTCTTTTCAAGATTCTGTGTATCCTAGGGGGAGGATTTTTGTGCACAAGTTAATTTCCTAAGAAGAATTTGGAAAGAGGAAAACGATTACCTTGAAATCGCAGCGATCTATTGTTGTTCCTACCATGCCGATCAACCACTGCCATTTGCAACCTATTGCCATCTATGCATTTTTTATTGAGCCCTCTTCTCATCGCCTGTGCCCGATCACTCCATGTTAGCCTGTGATCTTTATCGTTCATCACTTCACCCTTTACTTCGGTTCAACAATTGATACCTACAATATGGCAATTGTAATTGCTCCAGTTTCTTTAAAGACACTTGCTAATGGCTCATTTCTATGATCGATCCCCCTATCCTTTGCAACCCGAAAGACTAGCACGTTAGCTTATTATCTTCATCTAGAAAGTCTTTTTTCTTTCTTCTTTTTGGATTACTTTAGCTTGTTTGGTGTCTCTGCCGAAAGCCAGACATAATTTAATTTGGATTTTTGAATTTCTACCCAAGCCCGCACCAAGTTCAAAAATATGTTGCACAAACCATAAAAAATTTTGGCCTGGGATTGGGATGAGCCCGCCCAAGCTGCACCCCTACTTCTCAGTCTTTTTTCCCCGCTAGTAAGTCCTTAGTCTTTCTATAAAAATGTTTAGTTTCTACTTGTGTTTGTTGTTCTCATGGTTGGTGGGCATCTACATCCAAGACCAAGGTATGCAGGCATCCCCATAATAGTAAAATTGCACCATCCCACTGATTTGATATTTTCCCTAAAAAATAAGTGTATAAAAAGATATAAAATTATGTATTGAAAATGTAATTTTTTTTTTTTGGTCATTATGTTATTTTTAAACAATACATGGGCAACCAATATACAGTCTATTGATCAAATTAATTTTGATATGAAGAATTTACCAAAAAATATGTCAAACATGTGTATCAGATTTTAACCTAAAAAAAATACATTTCTAATGCAAAGTTGTTTAAAGGTAAATACACACACAAAGTCTATTAACCTAGGCCTTAGATGTCAGCCTACTATTAACCTGGGCCTTAGAAGAACATACTAGACTTGCACTTTGTGAAGTTACATAGAGAACAAAGTCTATAAATTTCATAGTTGTCAGTATTTGACAAGTAGAATGAGACTCTTATCTTTATTCTCATCCAATTAATCAGCGCTTCAAAGTTCTGACCATCTATTAGAGACCAATAAAGTAACAAATCGATCGTGCAGGATTCCCAAGAAATTCTTTTTTTTCTTTCAGAAGCAGATGATTAATCAAGAACATGAATATTGAAATAAATAATAATTCAAAACAACAAAACAAAACAATGAATAGACATATGCAAGTGAGATACAAATTGTGACACACATGCTAAATGAGAACATTATTTAACGTGGAAGTAGTAAAATGTGAGCTCAATATTGCTGATCAACTGACCAAAGGTCTCTATTTAGAAGCATAGAACCAGATCTATAGAGGGAGGTGGGCTTAAGTCCAACAAGAAGTTAACTGGGGAGGTAACCAAACTTTGACTAAAAAAACAACTCTTTACCGTTTTCAAATCAATATAGTCTCAGATCTATCTAAATTCTTCCCCATTTTCAATTTTTGTAACACACTAATATAGTTTAAATTTCTATAAGTCATATTTTGAATTTCTGATAATTTTTGTTAGTGAAAATTAAACGTTGATGTTATATGCCAGCATTATATATATACCGTCTCACACACCATCCAATTTCAGATATCAGATCTACACAAGAGCTTTCTACTCTATGTAACTATTTTCAACTTCACTATCATATAACAAGCTCTAATTCCATTCTCTCCCAAGTCACCGTCCAATACATTATATTTCAAATTTCTTGGCCAATCTAGGTTCAAGACAAGTTCATATCCTCATGGTGAGGCTAGACTACTGGATGAGAAAGGCTGTGAGCAACAGGGTTGCATCTTAGAGTTACAGCAATCTGTCATCACGTTCATGTAGGGAGGATTTGTGGCTTTAGAACAGTGATCACGCACCTCCCATTCTTATACTCAAATTTCTATGTTAATTTCTACTACTCTACTGAGCATATATGTTGTTTACCATTTCCCTCTAATTTATTGCATTGTTCCATATTATTATGTTTTGATTGTTGTTATTAACTTAGTATATTGTATTTGTTCCATTATCTTTTACTCAACTCAACATTTGTTCCTTAATCTATTTATTTTATAAACAGATAGATAATTTTACATTTTACTTTTCTGTACATGCATTTTATAAGTTTGTTATATAGATTTAATAGCCCAAGCTGCCCACTAACATGTGGAAGAAATTTGGGGAAAAATCTAACAAGTTTCAGTAAACTTAATTTTTTCAGATCTTTTCCCATTTCCAGTAGTTCGCCATCATCATTAAGCTTCGAAAGACCGTCATCGCATTTTTTTGCTTTTCTATCCAAGCTAAATGAAAATGGCCAGCTCTTCTTGAGAATTTGACTCCTCATATCCATTGTATTGTAGACTTTACCCCACTTCCAGATTCCATATGATTCCACAGTTTCATAGCCAAGAGTCAGTCAAAATAAATCAAATAAAATACATAATAATGACAAAAACAATCCATGATCAAAAACCAAAACAAAAACCTTCTTAATTAATTCCATTGTCACGATCTGCCTCTATATGCAAATGATGAACAGAAACAACTTCGCATACTCAGACCGCATCTAAACATATGCCAACAAAACAAAAACTCTCAAAACTTAAATCATATTTACCTTCCAAATAAATAATCAAATAATTTTCTCAACAAACAAACCAAGTGAAATTACTATGGATTTATGGAAATTATTAGATAAGTATTTTACAGAGGACAATTGGGTGCCGCAACAATCACCGAAGTCGGAGTGGAATCCCCGTTGACGATGCGAGAAAGGGACAAACCAACGCCGACAACCGTCGCAGTAAGAATTCGATAGGTTGACGAGGTCTCGTAGATGGGAGTTGAGAGTGTGTATTCAAAATGAGGGCTAGGGTTGTCTGATCGGAAAGTAAGGGCTGGGTAGGCAACCTTTTTCGCTATTTCAACTTGATTAAAAATTTGAGAAACTTGCCAGCCGATCCTATTAGTCAGACTTATTTATTTATAAGTCCTTCATTTTTTTTCAATTATTAATATCTCAAAAATATCCTCACCTTATCTCATTCAACACTCAACCACAACATTATTGCTATCATTAACCGTTGGGCAAAATTCCCTCTGATCACCAACGACAACTTCCGACCTGCAGCGATGGTTTTCAGCGACCACCTCCGCCCACTATCTTTAATTATTGGCAACCACCTCCAATCTACAATGACTTCCGACTACATTTTTCTTGCCATTTTCTAACAAAAGTATGTTTATGTCCACCACTACCTACTCAAATTTGGTAGCAATAACACACACACAGAGATGAGGAAAATAGAGAGAGATGAGAAGAAAAAATAAAAATATTACCCAAAAAAATGTTCATAATCAGTTTTCACCACCATAGATACAAGATCAAGAAAATAATTAAAGACACATTCAGTGATAATTTTCACTAAACATTTCAGCAATAAATTTATCAGTACGTGATTTGTAAAAAAATTACATATGTCAAATCTGACCAATTCGCTCAGTCACACTCATTACTCACAAGACACCTCCTTTTATACATATACATAACAAAATAGACTGATAAATTTGTCACTGATAAAAAAAATATGCAGTAGATCTACTTTGAAAAATAAAGAGAGACAAATGGAAGAGATAAGGAACAAGATCTTAAAAGAGTCTTGATCTCACTAGCAACCATGTACAGTACCAGATTGGAGCTGAAGATAGTAGATTTGCATTGAAAATACCTAGATTTGAAGCCATTAACAAAGTTTGTCATCCAAGACAACAGATTGGTAATGGAGGATTGTGGCAACGGCGGTGATGTCGATGGCAAGCAACGAGGGAGGATGATAGTGGTCTAGGGTGAGCGATGATGGCAGCGAGGGAGGAGGACAAGGGCGGTGGTTGAGGTGAGCACCATTGATGACAACAGAAGGGGACGTTGGTTGAGGCGAGCAATGGTTGCTGACGGTGGATAGTGGCGGTAGGTATAGCGACAGTGGTGGTGGTGGTGTAGAGAGATCATAGATGAGAGAGAGAAAAAAAAATTCTTTGCAAAATATTATAGAAAGAAGAGAAGATATGCAATAAGGGTAATATGGACAGTTGATGAGTTATTAATGTATTTAAAAAGTTAATTTAGTTTGTTTAGTTCTGGGTTTAGAAAATAATTTTTAAAATATTTCATTTTTTTTTATTTTTCATATTTTAATGTTTCTAATGGATTTTTTTTAATATTTTAGGTAATTTTTTAAATTTTTAGATACACTTAACATAAATACACTTAAAAAATATAATATTTGTGAAAAAAATCTTTAAAAAATATACTAAATACTAAAAAATATAAAAAAAGAATATGAAAATTCAATATATTTTTCGTATTTTTGTATATTTATTAATAATTTAAAATATTTTTTCACAAATATTTTACTATTTAGATACATCTAACAAATGTGCATTTAAAAAAGTAAAAAAATTGCTTAAAATTTAAAAAATATTCACTAAAAATAAAAAAACACGGAAAATAAAAAAACTTAATTTTCAAAAAACTGAAACCAAACACACTAAGCAGGACTTATGAGTAATTAATTTCATTTAACAGGACTGGCTGGTAGATATTCCTCAAAAGTTTTATATTTAAAATAGTAATGTGTTTTTTTTGTCAAATTATATCGATAGTCTATATATTTTACGCTTTATATTATTTTGATTATTACATTTTTAATTGACTTAATTTTTATTTTTAATTTTAAATTTTGTGTTAATTTAATCTAATTGATAATATCATTATGTTTTTTTTAAAAAAATAAATATATCAGTAAATTTGTTGAGGGAAAATGATTTGGACCGCTAATTTTGAACCGTTAAACCAACTACAAGTAACATGTCATAAGTCACATTGATAGGGGTGTAAATCTGGCCCGACCCGGCCCGGCCTAACCCATGGCAGGCCTCGCGAGCTCCCACCAAAATTCAGGTCGGGCCGGTCCGATCCATGGACCAAAAAATTGGGCTCAAGCTCAGGCCGAGGCCTAGGAGTATTCGGGCCGGTGGGCCTAGACTTGACTATTTTTTTTTGTTTTTTTAAATTTTTTCAACAAAAATTTTATTATTTTCCACTAAAAAAGACACTGGATCTCAGGCGGGCCGGGGCTTGAGTGACTTCAAAATGATGGCCCAAGTCTAGGCCCAGGGCTCAAGCCCCAGCCCAAACAGGCCTAAACGAGTCAGGCCCACCTTGGACCGCGGGCGAGCTAAGGGCCATTTTTATACTCCTACTTAGAAAGTCCACAAAAACATAAAAACTATCTAATAAGTGTTTGCTATGTCATTAAGAATTGATTTTGGGAGTCTAAAATTGGTGGGGTGTAGCATAACTCTTTGTTAAGGTTAATTTACTGCGTTGCATTAGGTAAATTTATAATTTTGCTCTTAAAAATACGGCATATGATACTTATGTTTTCATAATAAAAAAAAAGGGTAAAAGTCATCACTAATTGGACTAAATTGAGACAATATCATAAATTCAATGTCAAAATCGAGCCAATTGACATTATAAGGACTAAAATGACACGAGAACCAAAACATAGAGACTACTATCACAATTTGTCATTTTTTTATACTTAATTTGATAGTTGTGAAAGAAAGAGTGAAATGTAATTCTACTTACACCATCTTTTTATCACCTTACACTCATAAATGTTTATTTTATTTTATTACAATCTTACCATTATTTAAAATTACCAAACAATCCCTCAAATCCTCACCCTAATTACTACCTAACCCAACCTTTTCACCAACTTCTCCACGGGCAACCACCACTATCACTACTACTGGTTACCCACCCTTCCATTTTTGGTGACTCTGCCACCTCCAACTCACTCTCTCCCACCGCCGTAGGGATGGCAATGGGGGTTAATGGGGTGGATATTAATTCTCCATCCCCATTCCCCTATAATAAATTTTCCCCATTCCCCATTCCCCATGGGTAGTGGTGGAGACAAACATATTTTTGTTAGAAAATTGCAGGAAAAATGTAGCCGGAAGTCATTGGAGATTGGAGGTGGTTGCCAATAATTAAAGATAGTGGGCGGAGGTGGTTGCCGAAAACCATCGCTGCAGGTTGGAGGTTGTCGTTGGTGATCGAAGGGAATTGCTCAATGGTCAATGATAACAACAATGTTGTGGTTGAGTGTTGAATGAGATAAGGTGAGGATATTTTTGAGATATTAATAATTGAAAAAAGATGAAGGACTTATAAATAAATAAGTCTGACCAATAGGATCGGCTGGCAAGTGTCTCAAATTTTTAATCAAGTTGAAATAGCGAAAAATGTTGCCTACCCAGCCCTTACTTTCCGATCAGACAACCCTAGCCCTCATTTTGAATACACACTCTCAACTCCCATCTACGAGACCTCATCAACCTATCGAATTCTCACTGCGACGATTGTCGGCGTTGGTTTGTCCCTTTCTCGCATCGTCAACAGGGATTCCACTCCGACTTCGGCGATTGTTGCGGCACCCAATTGTCCTCTGTAAAATACTTATCTAATAATTTCCATAAATCCATAGTAATTTCACTTGGTTTGTTTGTTGAGAAAATTATTTGATTATTTATTTGGAAGGTAAATATGATTTAAGTGTTGAGAGTTTTTGTTTTGTTGGCATATGTTTAGATGCGGCCTGAGTATGCGAAGTTGTTTGTGTTCATCATTTGCATATAGAGGCAGATCGTGACAATGGAATTAATTAAGAAGGCTTTTGTTTTTGGTTTTTGATCATGGATTATTTTTGTCATTATTATGTATTTTATTTGATTTATTTTGACTGACTCTTGGCTATGAAACTGTGGAATCATATGGAATGTGGAAGTGGGGTAAAGTCTACAATACAATGGATACGAGGAGTCAAATTCTCAAGAAGAGCTGGCCATTTTCGTTTAGCTTGGATAGAAAAGCAAAAAAATGCGATGACGGTCTTTCGAAGCTTAATGACGATGGCGAACTATTGGAAATGGGAAAAGATCTGAAAAAATTAAGTTTACTGAAACTTGTTAGATTTTCCCCAAAATTTCTTCCACATGTTAGTGGGCAGCTTGGGCTATTAAATCTGTATAACAAACTTATAAAATGCATGTACAGAAAAGTAAAATGTAAAATTATCTATCTGTTTATAAAATAAATAGATTAAGGAACAAATGTTGAGTTGAGTAAAAGATTATGGAACAAATACAATATACTAAGTTGATAACAACAATCAAAATATAATAATATTGAACAATGCAATAAATTAGAGGGAAATGGTAAACAACATATATGCTCAGTAGAGTAGTAGAAATTAACATAGAAATTTGAGTATAAGAATGGGAGGTGCGTGATCACTGTTCTAAAGCCACAAATCCTCCCTACATGAACGTGATGACAGACTGCTGTGACTCTAAGATGCAACCCTGTTGCTCACAGCCTTTCTCATCCAGCAGTCTAGCCTCACCATGAGGATATGAACTTGTCTTGAACCTCGATTGGCCAAGAAATTTGAGATATAATGTATTGGACGGTGACTTGGGGGAGAATGGAATTAGAGCTTGTTATATGATAGTGAAGTTGAAAATAGTTACATAGAGTAGAAAACTCGTGTAGATCTGATTTCTAAAATTGGATGGTGTGTGAGATGGTATATATATAATGCTGGCATATAACATCAGCGTTTAATTTTCATTAACAAAAATTATCAGAAATTCAAAATATGACTTAACCTCGATTGGCCAAGAAATTTGAGATATAATGTATTGGACGGTGACTTGGGGGAGAATGGAATTAGAGCTTGTTATATGATAGTGAAGTTGAAAATAGTTACATAGAGTAGAAAACTCGTGTAGATCTGATTTCTGGAATTGGATGGTGTGTGAGATGGTATATATATAATGCTGGCATATAACACCAGCGTTTAATTTTCATTAACAAAAATTATCAGAAATTGAAAATATGACTTATAGAAATTTAAACTATATTATTGTGTTACAAAAATTGAAAATGGTGAAGAATTTACATAGATCTTAGACTATATTGATTTGAAAACGGTAAAGAGTTGTTTTTCTAGTCAAAGTTTGGTTACCTCCACAGTTAACTTCTTGTTGGACTTAAGCCCACCTCCCTCTATAGATCTGGTTCTATGCTTCTAAATAGAGACCTTTGGTCAGTTGATCAGCAATATTGAGCTCACATTTTACTACTTCCACGTTAAATAATGTTCTCATTTAGCATGTGTGTCACAATTTGTATCTCACTTGCATATGCCTATTCATTGTTTTGTTTTGTTGTTTGTATTATTATTTATTTCAATATTCACGTTCTTGATTAATCATCTGCTTCTGAAAGAAAAAAAAGAATTTCTTGGGAATCCTGCACGATCGATTTGTTATTTTATTGATCTCTAATAGATGGTCAAAACTTTGAAGCACTGATTAATTGGATGAGAATAAAGACAAGAGTCTTATTCTACTTGTCAATACTGACAACTATGAAATTTATAGACTTTGTTCTCTGTGTAACTTCACAAAGTGCAAGCCTAGTATATTCTTCTAAGGCCCAGGTTAATAGTAGGCTGACATCTAAGGCCTAGGTTAATAGACTTTGTGTGTGTATTTACCTTTAAACAACTTTGCATTAGAAATGTATTTTTTTTAGGTTAAAATCTGATACACATGTTTGACATATTTTTTGGTAAATTCTTCCTATCAAAATTAATTTGATCAGTAGAATGTATATTGGTTGCCCATGTATTGTTTAAGAATCACATAATGACCACAAAAAAAAAAAAAAATACATTTTCAATACATAATTTTATATCTTTTTATACACTTATTTTTTAAGGAAAATATCAAATCAGTGGGATGGTGCAATTTTACTCGGTGCATGGAAAGATTATGGGGATGCCTGCATACCTTGGTCTTGGGTGTGGATGCCCACCAACCATGAAAACAACAAACACAACTAGAAACTAAACATTTTTATAGAAAGACTAAGGACTTACTAGCGGGGAAAAAAGACTTTGAGAAGTAGGGGTGCACAGTGTTTTTAAAGGCTCAAGGCGCACTAAGGCGCTGAAGGTCTCTCGGGGCCTAGGCGCAAGGCGCAAGGCGAGGCGCGAGCTTTATTGAAATAAGGCGCACAGTCTTTGTAAAAAATAGAAAAATTAATATAGAGTGTTTTTAAACAATTTCAGTATAATGTTTAAATTAAATAACAATTTTAGTATAATTATTTAATTCATACATACATAAATTAAAAAAATAGATACATAAATTAATTAATTATTATGATTATTACATACATAAATAAATAAATAAATTAATTCATACTGTAAAATAAATTGATGTATTATTATTGATTGATATATTGATTGATATCTTGATACATTTTCTGTCTATTACAAATGGTTCCTTATATAGATGTAGGTGTAGTGGATGGTGTGTAGTGGATGGTGATAGTGGTGTAGTGGGTTAGGTTTAGTGGAGACGTGCCATCAAAAGGCGTGCCATCAAAAGACGTGCCATCAAAAGGCGTGCCATCAAAAGACG
>NW_021028573.1:0-20288 GCF_004153795.1 Camellia sinensis
TTCCTAAAGTTTCCTAAGAGTGTTCCATTGTGTGGTTGAGATTTACTGGCAAGTCACATCAGAAAATTGATGTGACTTGCCAAATAAATCTCAACCACACAATGAAACACTCTAGAAAACTTTAGGAAAATCACTCTAGAGGATCCTTAAAGGGGATATTTATTAATTAAATTTTTTATTTAAAAAAAAATCATGAGCAATATTAAGATAATAATAATTTTATGAGTAAATATTAACATAAAAAGTTATATATTCATTATTAATAAGAACAAATCAAAATTCTATAATAGTGTGGAATAGTTCGGTGTGGAATGATGATGTAAGTTTATAATTTTAAACCAAAACTTATGGATCAAAATTCCTAATTTTAAAAAAATAAAAACATATCATTTATAAATATTATAACATAAATTATTATAAAATCTATTTAATTTTTATTTAACAAAAAAATATTAATGAGATGACATTGTTTATAAATGGCGTGTTTTGAATGAAAATTATTAAAAAGTCTTAGAGTACCATATGGCGTTACCTACGTAATGCTCAAAGCAATCACAAATCACACTAAGTGGTATGTCAACTACTTGAAAATAATGAGCTCATTATATCCAATCTATAATATTTTTCACTACACTATTGATTTAAAGTACTATATAAACAACACCACATATTGTTCTCAAAGTATCAAATAACTACTTCTTGTGAATAATATAATAAATCATTAGCCAAAGAACATGTTAAGAAAAAAAAATGAGAATACATTTTATACATGATAATAAAAAAATAATAATAATTTCTAACTGAGGGGGGCACGAGACCCCCCTGGCCCTATGCTGCCTCTGCCCCTGGCTATGTTCACGAACCAATTATTATGCAAAAAAGCTAGGGACCCAAACCAAAAATTGACCACAAATAGAGATGTGTAGTGAAAATTAAATTGTTAAAGTATAGAGTTTATGAGTGTGTTAGCAAAAACCTGGTTTGGGCCAAATCAACAGAGTTGATTCGACCAAAAAACCAAAATTTCACAAACAATAAACAGATCAAGCAATTGTGGTTGGTGTCCTAGCCTTCATAGATTCAAAGACTTCTTTAGAGATTGTAATATGAAGAAACAAAGTAAGATTAATAATACTAAAATTTGTCACTTAATCACAAGAATCAAAGTACAATCCTTAAGCATTACAAGCAACACGTCTGGAACAAACTGGAACTAACTGCTAAAAACTACTCCTAGATAAGTTACACTATTCTTAAATTTTCCTAGATAAGTTATACTATTCTTTGTTGGTGAAAATACCAAAAAAATTATATTTTATTGATAAATAATGCCAAGAAAACGAGATACAAATAGATCAGGCTGGGCCACGGATATCTCATTTTCTTTAAGGAGATCAACCCCATTGCGGAAGGAAGAACCTAAATACCAATGCAGCAGTCATGAAACTATAACTTGTTCCCTCTAGGATACTACAGCCCGACCACTTGTCATATGGTTCGGCCAACTCTACACAACATGGTGAATCCAAAGCTCCACCAAGAAAAACACCCTTTTTTGGCTAGTAATCTCTCAAATATAAAAAAAATAGTTGGTGTAGAAAAGAGTAGATGAAATGAACTATTTATAGGCCACTTAGGACCTTACAATTTACACCAAAAAATAATAATGAGCATTAAACTAGAGAAAAGGAGAGTCTCCAAATATTAACTCACCACCAAGTCCATGAACTTCCAATTAATTTTCATTCATGAATAAGACAAAAGGTCACCAAAAAAAAAAAATGAATCTCTATTCACCAAACAAAATGAGATTCATGAACAAGACAAAAGAAGATTCATGAACAAAATAAATAAATAAAAGATATTAAAATGGTCCAACAATCCCCCACTCATTTTAATATCAACAAAGGCAAAAGAGATTACCAAACAAAGATAGACTAGTAAGCATCATAAAGGCGTGCTCTGCATTGAACTTTCATTGGTGAAATAACAACCTCTACTCCAAAGTCAGTAGTGATCTTAGACTTGAACTATAACTGCTTAGGGGAAATAAAGTATTACTGCTGACACATAATAATCCAAGTGTTGACATGAGTTTTTAATAGCTAGCACATTACAACCTTGTGCGTATCCCAGTTTTCATGAGCATATTTGATAATAAGCCTTGTTCTCATAGAAAGTGGCTCCACTTCCATGCTCACATAGTTGAAATCTGTCAAGGATGTTCCTGTAATATATATACCCCACTCAACAAGAGCTACAAAATTTCATTAAGAGTATAAAAACTCAACCCTCCAACATTACAGGACATATGCACTTACATCATAGGGATGGGCAACAAAATATTAAGAAGTGCATTTTTTACAACCACCATATAATTCGTTTTTCCCTTTGAACCTAGTTATAGGATCTCTGGTCCTTTGGTTGGGTGTTCTCATATATGGTTTATGACTTTAGGGGCTTCAAACCCATCTCCCTCGATGTATTCCAGACTCTATCTCTTGCTAAGGCCTTGGTTAACGGATCTCCAAGATTATCGAAAGATTTTACATAATTCATAGTTATGATGCCATTACTCAAATAGGATCTCACATTACTGTGTTTCCTTCGAATGTGTCTGGATTTACCATTATAAAAATGATTGCTCACTCTACCAACAGCAACAGTGCTATCACAACAAATTAACACAGGAGGAATTGTTTTTTCCAATAAAGAATTTCATATATCAAATCTCTCAACCAATTCGCTTCCTTGCATGTTGAAGCTAACGCTATAAGCTCTGCTTCCATAGTTGAATTAGCAATTATAGTCTGTTTTTTAGACTTCCAACATATAGCACTACCACCTAAGGTAAAAATAAAACCCGACGTAGAGAGGGAATCATCTGACAAAATATTCCAATCGGCATCACTATATCCCTCAAGTACCGTAGGATACTTGTTATAAAACAAATCATAATTTTTGGTACCAAATAAATATCTCATAATTTTTCTCATGGCTAGCCAATGATCTTGACTCAGCTTGCTAGTAAATTTACTAAGTACTCCAATAGTATATGCAATGTCAGGTCTAGTACAGTCAGTAGCATATCTCAAACTACCAATCATGCTAGCATATTCCTTTTGATTAATCACTTCTTTTTCATTTGTTACAACAGATAAATACGCTTGTATCAAAAGGAGTAGCAACATGTTTGCAGTCTAGAAGTTATATTTCTTTAAAATTTTCTCAATATAATGCGATTGATCAAGAAAAATGCATCATTAGTCTTGGTAATTTTAATTCCCAAAATAAAATTGACTTCACCAAGATCTTTCATATAAAAGTGACTATTAAGCATATTTTTGGTCTCATTTATAATATGCAAATTATAGCTAAAGATAAGTAGATCATCCATATGCTAATAATCACATGTGCATTTTCACAAGTTTTATAATATATGCACTTATCACATTCATTAGTCTTTTAGCCATTCTCAAGCATGCTGGAATCAAATTTCTCATGCCACTGTTTAGGAGTTTGTTTTAAACCATAAAGGGATTTAGTTAGCTTACACACCTTACTTTCTTGGTCTTACTTTCTTGGCCAGGCACAAAGGCTTCGGGTTGGTCCATGTAAATCTCCTCATCAAGATCTCCATTTAAAAATGTTGTTTTTACATCCATTTGATGAATTTTTAAATCATGAATTGCAGCCACCGCTATCAACAGTCTAATGGATGTAACTCTAGTAATCGGAGAAAAAGTATCAAAGAAATCAAGATCAACTTGTTGCTTAAAACCTTTAGCGACAAGCCTCGCTTTATATTTATCTATAGTTCCATCCGGTTTAAGTTTTTTACGAAGGACCCATTTACATCCAATAGTTTTACAACCTGGAGGTAAATCTACTAGCTTCCATGTTTTATTTAAAAGTAGTGAATCTATCTCATCATTTACAGCCTCTCTCTAGAATATAGCATTAGGTGATAATAAAACTTCTTGCACCGTAAGAGGAATTTCTTCTACATTGTTAAGATAATAGCCAGAGCCAAAATCTTTTTCAACTCTAGCTCATTTACTCCTTCTTGGTTAGATCTGAGAATTTTCTTGTTCTAGAAAAATTTGAGATAGAGGAGAAGAGCTAGGCATGGATAAAATATTTTCAGAAATTATTTGACCCCCACTATTTCTATATTTGAAAGGAAAATTATTTTCATGAAAAATAGCATTACCTGATTCAAAAATAATATTATTTTCCATGTCAAAAAATCTATAGACTGTACTATGCAACACATATCCAAGAAAAGCACAGGTGGTAGCTCGTTCACCCAATTTAGGTCGTTTAGGATCTGCAAGCCTCACAAAAGTTAAACAATCCCAAACCCTCAAATAACCTAGATTTGGTTTATGCCTCCGCTACAACTCATAAGGTACAATTTTAGTCTTTTTGTGTGGCACTGTATTTATCACATGGCAAGTTGTCAAAATAGCCTTGCCCCAAAGATTTGAGGAAGCACCTGAATCAATAAGCATAGCATTCGTCAAGTTAATTAACATTCTATTTTTTCTTTCAGCTACACCATTAGATGAAGGTGAATATGGTGGAGTGGTCTCATGAATAATTCCCAATGACTGAACAAAAGAGTTGAATCTAAGAGATTTATACTCCCGGCCTCTATCACTTCTAATTCTCTTAATCTTTTTACTAAATTGATTTTTCACTTCAAGAAGGAATTCTTTAAATTTCTCAAAAGCATCACTTTTATTTTTTAATAAATATACGTTTGTTTATTTTGAAAAATCATCAATAAAGTGATAAAATATCGATTACTACCCTGAGTTAAAATTCCTTCAAACTCACACAAATCATTATGAAATAATTCTAGCAAATTGGTTTTTTTTTTTAACACTTTTATGAGGCCACTTGGTAATTTTTGCTTTACTACAAACTTCACATTTCTCAAATTTTTTTATCACTTTAGGAATTAATCCTAAGCTACTCATGATTTCCATATATTTACTGTTAATATGACACAAGCGAGTATGCCAAAAATTAATAGAAGACAAAGTGTAAGCGGTGTCATAGTAATCATAAAATTAATCAACAAGGAAATTTCAGAGATAAAAATGGCATTTATACTTATCTGTATTGTAAGAAGCCACTTTTACTTTATGTGCCCCGTAGTCTTCATCATTCATATCCTCGGTTGGGATTTTGTTTGGGCTCTTCTCGGTAAGAACATAAGCAACTTTCACAAGGCTAAGGTAAAAAAGAATTTTTCATTTCCAGCTCTTAAAATAAACTCCCTTGAACTTGAAAGGCTTGTTGAGATCTCCAATTCCATCATTGGTTTTTTTTGGTACTTGTTCCATAGTTGATCTCCTTAAAATTATTAGTGAAAATACTAGAAAAATTATATTTTATTGATAAATAATGCAAAGAAAATGAGATACAAATAGATTAGGCTGAGCTATGGATATCTTGTTTTCTTTAAGGAGATCAAGCCTACTACCGTAGGAAGAACCCAAATACCGATACAGCAGTCATGAAACTATGACTTGTCCCCTCTAGAATACAACAGCCCGACCACTTGTCGTGTGGTTCAGCCAACTTTGCACAAGATGGAGAACCCAAAGCTCCACCAAAAAAAAAAAAAAAAAAAAAAACACACTTCTTGGGCTAGTAATCTCTCAAATGTAAAAAAAAATAGTTGGTGTAGAAAAGAGTAGATGAGAGAAACTATTTATAGGCCACTTAAGACCTTACAATTTACACCAAAAAATAATAATGACCATTAAACTAGAGAAAAGGTAGAGTCTCCAAATATTAACTCACCACCAAGTCCATGAACTTCCAATTAATTTCCATTCATGAACAAGATAAAAGGTCACCAAAAACAATAAATCTCCATTCACCAAACAAAATGAGATTCATGAACAAGACAAAAGAAGATTCGTAAACAAAATAAATAAATAAATAAAAGATATTAAAATGGTCCAACATTCTTAACTTTCACAAATGTTGTGAATTGGGTTAAACGGTCCCTTTTTTCTCTATTGTCCAAGCTATTTATAGGTGTTTGTCCATCCAATTTTCGTTCGCCTTCAAGCAACTACCCACGTTGCCACTCACTCAACATCATGGCACTATCCCATGTTTTTCTTAACAACTGCTCAAGGCAGTTTCTTCCTTTAATTTGCAACTGCTAGATACTTTTACTCACAGCCACGTTATTTGTTTATCATGAGTTCTTTGCACATCATGGATTTACAAGTTTCTCACCACTTTTATGTCCCATGTTGACCCACCCGATGCATCATGCACAAAAATAGCAATAATAATAACAATAATAAAATATGGCCATAGTTAGTCTTAAAATATGGTACATAGTTTGAATCAATAGATAAAAATCGACAAACTACAATCAATGAGATTAGATTTGACCATGACCAACAAACCACAATCAATAAAATTGAATATGGCCATAATTGACAGACCACAACTAAATAGAAAATAAAATATGGTGTTAACAGAGTGAAATAAATTTGAACCATTAATTTTTATTTTAAAATAAATTCTGAATTTGTAGTATTACTGATTAATGTGCTACCATAGTGAATCACATTCATATGATCATTATTGTGTTAATTTAAAGGATCACTATTACTGTATTACGATAACGATGCATAAATATGTCCATAAAATTATTATTCATAAGAGGTGCTACTATACATCCTTAAAAGTGATTTTGTGGTGCGCATTACATAACAAAATCACAAAAAAAAATTTATCACAAAAAGTATAACATTTTGCTCACCACAAAACTTTTTAGGATGCACAGCATAAATTTATCATTCATAACTTTTGCCACAAATTAACATAACACACCACAAATATTCATAATTTTCACTATAAAAATCATAATTTTCATATTATATGCCTTTTTAAAAGTGCAAATCACAAATTTTCCTTATTTATACTTTATATAATAAAAGTCAATGTGTATTTATAGGTCTCAAGTCCAACTACAATACACCCCCTTAAAGGCATATCATACACAATATGCAGCTCAACTCCTAGCGATTGGATTTATATAATTTTGATCTTAGTTGTTAAATATTTTGGGGCAAATTAAATCGATAATTCTCATATTTTTCACCATGCATGATTTATGTTTCGTAGAATGTGTTTAGTCTTTATTGTTGCAACCTTATGTGTTGTAGAACGTGTCTGGTCCTTATTGTCATAACCTTATGCATCGTAAAACGTGTCTAGTCCAAGTAAAGAAAACAAATATATAATCCACTTTTGTAGAACTCTCAATTGCATTTAGCATATGGATGAGTATAGTCTCTTGAGGGTTTATAGTAAATATACCCAAAAAATTCAAAACTTATCCTCAATATTTTTGTTTCATTCTCATGAAGATAGTTGAAGTACAAAGTTATGAATCTCATCATCTTAATAGAAAAATCAATCGAAGTTAAGAGTATTAGCTACAAGTTAAGATATCTCATAATATTCAAAATCTAGAGTGTGTAAACAAGTTTAGCCAACACAAATACAATCATAATCTCAAAGTCAAACACAATTGAAATCTCTTTTAGACATGCGCTTTGAGTCAAATCTCCCCAGATATTGCTCTCAACAAATAAATCACTCCAAAATGGGTGCAAAATTAATCTCAATATATGCGAGTAGAATATAAGTGAAAATCCAAATATCTCGTATACTACTTATTTGAAAAAATGCTAATAAGAAAGAATACATATTGTCTCATAAAAAGAATGTTAAATACTAAGGATGTGTTTGGTAACGTTTACATTTTCAGTTTATATTTACAAAATTTTATAAACTGGTTTTTGTTTATTTTTAGAAAAACATAAACTACAAACGCATTTGGTAATTGACAAAATGTTTTAAAAAATATAAATAGAGTGAGAAATGGCAAGTGGTGGCAAGTGGCGGCGGAAGACAGCGGTGGAAAGTGGTGACGGTGGTGGTGGTAGTGGGTTGGGTGTGTGGGTGACAGTACGGGTTTTAGCGGATGGTGGTGGCGGTGGTGGTGTGTAAGTGTGCAAGTGGGTGGCGGATGGCGGGTGGTGGCTGGTGGGCAGGGTAAGTCGGGTGGTGGGTGGGTGGGTGACGGTGGCGGTGGTGGGTGGCAGGTGGTGGCGGAGATGGCAGGTGGTGGTGGGGGATGGTAGTGGTGATGTAATGTGGGTGGTGGGCGGTTGTGGTGATGACGGTGGCGAGGGTGTGGGTAGTAGGCGAGTAGGTGGTGTGGTGGTGATGGGGTGGTAGGTGGCAGGTGGGTGGCGGATGGCAAGGTTAGGTGGCAGGTGGGTGGTAAGTAGTGGTGGGTGGGTAACCGGTGGGCGGGTGGGTAGGTAGTAGCGGACTAGGTGGTGGGTGGGTGATGGTGGTAGTGGATGGATGGTAGGTGACTGGGTGGTGGGCATGGTGATGGTGGTGGTGGTGGGTTGTAGGTGACTGTGGTGGGTGGCTGGTAGTGTGTGGGATGGACTGGTGTGGTGGCAGGTGGGTTGGTGAGGTAAAGGTGGTGGGCAAGTAGGTGGCGGCAAGTAGGTGGCAGGCGGGGATGGTTAGTGGCGGGTGGTGGTGGATTGGCAGGTGAGTGGTGGGTGTGGTGGGTGGCGGCGAGTGGGTGGTGAGTGGGTAGTGGCAGGTGGGTGGTGGGGCTGGGTGGCTTGGTGGCGGAACGACGGTGGTGGAAAATAGTGGCGGGTGGTTGGCTAGTGTTGGGTGGTAAAAAAAACAAAAAATTGAAAACTCAACGGAAACACATTTTTTGTGTTTTATTTTTTGTGCCAATTTATAAACTGGAGACACTGATTTATTAAATCAAAAATTTACCCAAACAAGTTTTTATTTTCAGTTTTTTAAATTTTTGTATAATTATAAACAGAAAATTGAAAACGCAAGTGTTACCAAAACGGCAACCTAAGAATTTGAAACATCACCACATTATTCTTTTTTAAAATGATGTCCACAAAACCAACCACTCTACAAATCAAACAGGATTCTATCAGTTGTAATGTAAAGGTGCAAGCTAAGCATAGAAAAAATTAAACAAGGGTTATAATAATAAAATTCGAATATTTGAGAGATAATTGGTTATAAGAAAAAATACTAACTAATGACATCAGTGCATATTATTATAACGTCTAAGGTATACAAACTAATACAGATAGAAATTTATCTATAACGGACGAGAGAGCTCTGAGAGATTTTTCAATCAATAGCCTCAATTTCTTGAACCAAGGGGGGTATTTATAGCGCAAAGGGCTGAAGAAGGTGCCTTAGCAGGGAATTCACTTAGAATTGCGCGAGAAGGCATCTTCCACTGTTAGAAAACCAACTTCTAGAACTACTTATGTGCTGTCACACAATTGGTATGGCTAGACAACTTTCCCGTTGCCAGCCAACTTTCCCACAAATCCAGTAGCATTAAGCTACGACCGACAGCAAAAAGCTATGGCCATTGGCAAAGAAAAGAGTGCGGTTCAACAAAAAAGATGCAACCCAATGTGTTCTAGAAAATTCTCCTCATTTCCAGCTTTGTTTCTTGCTCTATGTCTGAAAGATACAAGATCTTGAAAAGCTAGAAGCTTGAAACATTTGTGCAAATGTTTTGAGATCAACATCTCTGACAAACTCAATTTGAAAATAGTTTTAAAGGGTTCTAAAATGCTTCATTTTGGCCAAAATAGGTTCGCACGGCTAGGGTCCAATCTTGATCTATGGCTTGTGTAACGAAGGTTTTGAAAAAAAAATAAAAATAAAAAATAGGGAGGCTTTTCTTATAACTTTCGGTCTAATTTTTGAGTGAGACCATGAGCCGACGCAAAGTTTTGGCGGGTCTAATGCGGCAACGCGTTCTTTGCCCGTGTATGCTTCCCAATTGTAATATTTTGGTTACTCAAATTAACTAATTATCGGGGTGACATTGCGAAATCAAACTAACCAATAATGACCTACATAAAAAGTGGTGTAATTTTGGTGAAATTTCCATAATGGTTAGAGAAGTTAAAGAGTTTTGGGTCCCCTGTCATATTCGCTCGTTGGTGGCGTCAAACTTGAATGCTGCAAGTTTAAGTAAGCACCTTTGGGTTTATAAGCGTTGGCGGAAGGGCTATCAAACGGGTACCCGCCAAGTTCTTGTGGAAAGGGTGGAGGTTATAGGGCAAAAGTGCCATAGGCGCTAGCTAGACCCAAAACAAACCACACACGTAACGTGCGGCCAGCACAACCGTTGTCCGTCCGTCCCGTCACGGCTCAGTCGAGCGGGCTGGGCCTGGGCTTGGGCGTGAATTGCGTGGTGTGAGGTTGGATTCAGGACTTATCCAGGCCTACATGGCTTGTATCCTTTTTGGGACCAAAAATTATTTGCCATGTCGATTTATTTTGCTCGCTAAAATTAAATTCATACACATGGATTTGGAAACTGGTGAATTGTTGGTTTGAATCACAATTTAATTCTGAATTGACCCATACAAATATTGAACATCTGGTCAAAGTTGTGGAGTCGATTGCACACTTAATTCGCCGATTTTTACACGCTTGCGCTAACCGAACATGGTGCTGTTGATCGTGCTCAATCAGATATCAAACCTGCAACAAGTTCTATTCAACATTGCGCCCATTTGGTCTTTCCTACCCCCTTTTTCCAAACCTACATCCTTCGAACACTCGTGTTTCTTTCAACCTTAGTTGAAGCTACCTGTGTCTGAAAGAGCCACATTTCATTCTATAAATAGACCGTCCCTTATCTTTGAGTTTTTGACAACGTCAAATAAATTTCATTCTTCTTCTCTGCTTTATTTCCTGGCATTTTGCTTGGCATATTCCTTGTGAAACAAAAGAGTATAAACGCAAAGTGGGTGTTCCTTGTGGCGAACAGTTTGTCAGTGCTGCTAGTATTCATTGTAGATCACTTCAACCTGGGAGATAGACGTCCATAATCCGATTAGCACGCCAGTAGAGGACGAATCTTATCTTGAGCTAGACCAGATTGTAAAACACTAGGAACTTGATCAAATTTTGTTCCGTAAAGAAAATAATAAGGTAAGTGATTAGTTTAACCGTAAAACCTTTCCAGGTTTTATTAATTTTTCATTTTTCTCAGGGAATTCTAAGTTTTGTTTTTGTACAACAAAAATAAGAATAGTGTTTTTTCTTTAATTAATCTATATATAGTACTGTTTATTTGATTTTTTGTTAAATTCAAACAACTCTCTATTCTCCTTTAATCATGTTTCTTAAAATCGCATGTGAAGAATATTGCCTAACAGGTACTAAGACAGATTTATTGTTCTTCTTAGTATCAGTCTTCATGTGCTATTAATAATTTCAGTTATTTGAATGGCAGATGAAATATAATTCTTTTGGTTTTTGTCAAGAAAATTCTATTGGTCTGTGCTTTTATTTTTTTTATGGTTTTAGGTATTAGAAAAGTTAAAATTGTTTTGTGTTATAGTGCGGTGATATCTTTTCCTCAAGTTTGTCTAACTTAGAAAATTAATTTTGTTATTTGTAATTTATTTTACTGGTCACAGTTTTGGATCTTTCTGGTTTCTTTTTATTTTTATTCTTAATAATTAAGTATAGATTTTGACTGTTTGAAAAGTAGTAAATCAACCCAAATTCGATTGTTACAATGATGCACACGTCCAGCAATACCATAGTGTACTAGTTCCAGATGAAGTCATCAGGGAAAATAACCAAAAAAAAATTTATTAATTGGCTAAAAACTCCTTGACCACACCTACATGGCAAGAGTTTTGAAGAAGATGTGGCCATTCACAGAAAATGTTATTTTATCTTACAACTCTTAATCTTGCTAGTGTTCTCCATGAAGAGTCTCCAGTATTGAAAGAGAGTGAAAGTGGATCGGGCAAGGTTGTTGCAGCTGTAGACACCTGGAAACATTATGATTTATACTATGCACGATAAATTACCATCCTCAATGGCCCAGACCAACATGCTGTAGTTAATGTTTATATAAGTCACCGTGAAAACACCAAACAGTACCGAATAGAACCACAGCAGATAAAAGAAAAGCAAAGCAACACAAAAGAAAGAATAAATTGAAAAATGACACCAAAACAAACGAGAGATCAAAAACAAGATAATTAATAAAACCAATGAAAAAAAGAGTAACAAAAAACAAAAGCAACATAAGTACACGCGGTGCTAAAAGAGAAAAGCACATAGACAGAACAACAACGCATACAGACCAAAACATCATACACGAACATCAAGACACAAACGAAGCAATCTCCACACAAAAAACAAGATACCAAAAAGTAAAAACCGAAATCAAGATACCGACAGATACACCACCCAGAGACTACATTCAACAACGTACTGACAAAACGATCCAAGACATCTGATCCACGATTGTAAACTGACAAGAAATCCATAGAGCACTGGCAAACCAAAAAAAAAAAAACCCAAAAAAACATATAACCAGAATATAAGAAACAGATCATTAAACATATAAGGAATACCCATGTCACAGACCACAAAATTAGACCATCCATGAAATACGTGCTCATAGAACTCACGCCACCACATATCAAGATCAGACTCACACACATATAATCGTACCCAAAAGAAAAGGATATGACTCATTGAACTTTGACGGATGTACAACAGTATAAAACCTGTGAATCTATAAGGAGCAGGTCCTAACCAATAACAAAACAGCCATCTAGCAAATTGGTAACCTCAACAAACAAGAAATATCTTTAGCCGCATTCCTCAGGGTGTATATGGTATGATCCTAATACGCAAATTACAGATCTTTTACAAGTACTACTCACCCACACCCAGCGATACCACAAACCGACCACAGAGCAAAGAACACTATCCGTCAGACAAAATTAGCTATTTAAGTAAAGATAGAGTATTTACGAGGATATAAATCATATAGTAACAGCGGCATTGTTAGAATCAGTGCGAGCCGATCTGGGGATAAGGATGGTAATTATTATTAACAGAGAGGGGGAGAAAAGGTTACATGAAGAGGATTGTAGGTGCCATAGACAAGGCAAAACCTTAAGACCCGAATTCTCACAGATATCGATACTTAAGAAGTAACTCTCTTCAATTACTGGAGAACGGAGGAACAATACATATCTTCAATAAGAGGAATTGGTGAGATTCTTATGGCACGAAAAAGATATCCACAAAGGCAAGATGTGCGGACGATGATCGAAAATTTGAATATGCTATGGTAATCTGTTCTAGTAGTGTTCTGTACTACTGCGTAAGAAATCACTCCTATTGATTACGAGTCAATCCGCATTAAATTACTATAATGTTTTCAATTAGTTTTCTGATTGTTGCGCATGTATAATTCTTCACTGCTAGTTTGGGTAATAATCTTTCTATGCGTGAGTTCTGTCGGACTATTCCAAGTCGCTCGTACTTGGGTAAAAAACTACTGCACAAATCGACTTGAAAACGAGTTGTGCATAAATATCGTTTTCAAAATTAAATAATAGGCACGAGAATAACGCATGAACGGGCTGGAAGATCATTGTGAATAACTAGAGATATGTAGAGGAGTTGGTGAGTAAGATAGCGCTTAAAGACGGTGTCAATGGTCTAGAATACCATATGTGTCCATATAGGTCTAATGTAGATTAGAGAAACAATGTAGCCATCACACCCAACAACACATACAAAACAACGCCTAAAATGACAGAAGTTTAGATCAAATGTACAAGATTGTCACTAATAATTCTCAGAGTTGTGACAACTATATGGCTATAGAAAAAACGTTACAGAAAAGATAAATGTTGTAAACGTGTCGTGCATTGGCAAGAAACATCATGCTCTGATTGCACACAGCCAGCCAAGCTAAAGTAGAATATTGGATTCGCGAAGCGCTTACTGCTCAATGACTCGTACGCACCAATTCAACGGCCACATGTGAAGAAATGTTATGAAATGACGTTGTCTGAATGGGGCCAATAGACATACACTCATACACTAGTTGACTAGGTGTCGCTGAAGGGTACATACAGTCACATGTCACTCTCCTGTTCTCAAATCCAATATGGCTAATAGCCCAGGAAATTATTTTCTTGGGGAATTAAATTAATGAATTATTCTAGAATAATGAAAGACTTTCAATAATGAGTGGACACACAAGGAACACATTAAGTAAAAGCATAGTGTAAGAATAGATCTTGCATATCCGTTTCACATGTCAATTCTTCACATTGCAAATTTTCGCAGATATGATATCATGCAATGCATTAAATGCACTATTAGAAGTGAGTTGGATAGTGGTTTCATTTGATTGATATCAAAACCACCACTCAATACGAGACAACGCCACTAAGTAATATTAGTTATCCCTAACATCCTTTTCTAGTAGACTATCCCTATTAAACGAAAGCTAAATACGTAGAGTATGGTCTCTCGATGAAATTTATCCGGGCGTTTACTATAAAATCAAAACTGACATGGAGACTTATCGGCTATTTAAAGAAATATAATAACAACTTGCGAGATCAAGTGATCATACTACTTATCACCTTTACCTTAATATACATTTTCTATCAGACTAGCGTAACGAATCAGTTAGATCGCTATATGTCCATGTTCAGTAACTCAAAAAAATTTGATACTTGTTGTACATCAGAACTTAAATGCATCTAGACTGCGCTTTAACATCGTTTCCTCTAATGAGCTGCATGACTACATCTGGACCACCTATAAATGGATAGTCACTTAGAAGTCTCATCCAGCGCTTCGCACTAGAATGAATCATACGGAATGAAATCACCCTAAGGACTTTGACAGAGCATGGAATACTTAAGCATGTACCTACAAAAATAAAAAAAAAAAAAAAAAAAAAAAAAAAAAAAAAAAAAAAAAACTAGAAAATATCTTCAAAGTCCAAGTCCTTCCAAGCTAAGTCCTTGGAGGTAGCTTATCACCTGAACCTGAAAATGATGTTCCCATAAAGGGTGAGCCCAGCCCAGTAAAAATATACTAAACCACATATAAGCAATGAATAAAGCAATAGCATTCAACAAATGGTTAACCAGGTAATCAATTACTTCATTTTACAGTCTCATGCACTATTGTCTAAGACACGTTTTACTTTCCAACTTTATCAACATGGCTCAGAACCTGGCCAAACTTAAAACAGTGAATTATATTATATATATCGTATTCACATCCTTCCAATATCAACAAAACAAATGAGGCTCAAGTCAAGCTCATCAAAACACTTCATACTTCCAGATTGATACATATTTTAGTGTTGTTCAATAAAAACACTTCTATATAAATAAGTCCACACTATAAAAGTGATGCTAATGGAGTCCATCCCCTATCTCCTCACAAACAAAATCCGGTTTAAGAGGTCCATCCCCTATCTTTCCCTAACCGTGGAGGTACATCCCCTATCTCTCCTCACACAAAAACAATGTATGCAAATGCAATGCTCAATCAATACACGTATTTTCTGTATCAATGCAATAATAAAAATTATGACTTAACCAATGTGATTAGTTTCAGTTATTCCTAATCCACATGCAATGTCTACAACAATCACGACTATCCTCCACCGATAGCCCAAAACAGTTATTTTAGACTGGAAATAAATATATCAACAATTCAATGGGCGAGTGATTTACATTATCCAACTACACCATTTAATCAAATAAATTTCCCAATTTCATGAATTTAACCAAATTTCCCAATTCCCTTAAATTAATTACAAAAATTAATTAATTTAAACAACTAGGGTTTTCCAAATTATCAAAGTAACCCAATTTATCAAAATACCAAAACTTAGAACAAAACTTATAAAATAGAGTAGGAAATCCCTACCTCGAAGAAAACAACCCAAATGGAGAAGACAAAGATGAATACCCAATATACCAATGTGCTCCAATCGCCAAATATTCAGATTAAATGAAAGCCCTCGACTCCCTCTATCTTTTTAATAAAGCAACTAGGGTAGAAAACCACTCTAAATAGATCAAACCTAAGAGAGAAGGTGAGTAGGGAGAGAGAGAAATCGGACCTAGGGTTTGGAATCAAAAAGAAGATAAAAAGGACCGATCAAACCCGCTGCTACGTATATAAACTGGACAGGCTCGCTCGAGCGAAGACTTGGTCGCTCGAGCGACTAGACACAAAAATCTACACGCTCGAGCCAAGGAGGCCTTGCTCGAGCCAACAACCCAAAAGCTCGCTCGAGCGAAAGAAATCTCGCTCGAGCGAAGAAACTCAAACCCTCAGGTCTGTAACCAGACACACGCTTGAGCGAAGGAAAACTCGCTCGAGCAAAGAACGAACTAACTCGCTCGAGCGAAGAAAAGCTTCGCTCGAGCCAAAAACCTTGCTCTCAGGTCTTACTTCAAAACGCAATCCTCGTTCGATCGAAGAAACCCTGGCTCGAGCGACGGACCAAAACAAAGAGCTCGCTCGAGCGAAGAACTGCTCGCTCGAGCGAAGGGTCAAAATCTGGGCAGGCAACTCTTTGCTCCCAAGCTCAACCAACCTGCTACAAACCTGGCCATTGCATCCTATAACTCCAAATGAGAAAATAAAGGACGACAACAACAAATATACAATGACAGAATAAACGGAACCCAAGTTTGGATACAATGATCAAATGGGAAAAGACCGGGGTCGCTATAGCTCATATGGACTTGTTTGTGTGGTATAACACGTGCTCTAATACCACTCTATTACGACCCAAATCCGCCCCTATAGGTTTGGCGTCGTAACTGGCCAATAATCCTAGGATCATCGAAGGACTATGAACAGATTAAGCAAAATTAAAGAGGCTAGCAGGAGCAAATATCAAATACAATGTTCATAGAGCTGTGCAGACTTACATGAGATAGAAAATTTAAAACTCATATACATATATGTGACATCATATTTACATTGGTATTCATCATAAATCTAGATACAATCAAAAGGGACTTAGCCCTAAATACAGAGTATACAAAAAGAGATCGTTTAGACAAACAGAAGAAAACAAAAACTTAAAATAGAAACATGACCACACTTTAACTCGTGAACCTCCTCAGGAGGTGCTGTGGTTGGCTAACAAAATAGATCTCCAGGCAATTATCATTGAGCCTGGTGGCACGCTTGATCCCCTACGTACATAAATAATACAGTGAGTTGGAGCCTAGTAAATAATAACAAAGTAAAGGTTTTAATGAATGATGTCCATTACAGATTCAGAAATTAGAATTCAAATCAGAAACTGATTCTTATTCATAATCAGAATTTATAGATAGTCATACGTGGTACATCTATTAGCGCTAACAGAATAGATGACCCATGAAGGGATGTATACAAAGCAGATACAAAGCAAATAATGGTTATGCTTAACCAGTTCCATAATGGAACCTTTGGTACCAGGTAACAGATAACAGGTATCACATGATGCTAAGGATGCCACGAGTACATTTCAGAAAGTTAGACAATCATTCATTGAATTATAGAATAGCATTGCAGAAAACAGATCATATCATATCATTCAGAAAATACTTGAAGTTGAACATAACTTTACAGAGTTATTACTCACAGATAGCTTTAGTAGCAGAACAATCAGAATAGACAGATCAGAAGTCTATGGCGCGTGACCTACACAAACACATAGTGGATACACATTGAAACACACGTTCGAAAAACACTTAACTCATTTCTTTTCTATCTTGGTGTGACTCTAATCCTTATCTTCATTATTATGTCTTAATTAAGGCTTAGGAATGCCTAAGATGCAATGAGAATGTCAAAATACACTTGAAAACACTATGTAAAATTTTCAGAAATAGGGCAATTTACTCGAGTGCAACTTTGGTCACTTTAGTGGACCCCTTGGTCTGCAAAACTTTCGGGAGCTCTTATTTTATGCTTGATCACAACTTCTTTCGCTCGAGCCAAGGTTCGAAAATAAGAGTAGCTGCTCGAGTACAGGTTTCGTTGCTCAAGCGATGTGCTTAGGCCTGCAAAAGTACTGGTAACACGAATTTTATGCTTGAGCCAACTCTTGGTCGCTCGAGGCAAGGTGCAAAACAAAGGGTGGTCACTCGGGCAATGATGTAGAATTCTTGAATTTCCAGATTGTTGTTCAAGATGCAAAACTCAAATTCAAAGAATTAAAACACATCCTTTGGGCCCAAAACTGAGAAAACATGTCTAAACTTGTATAACATTATGAATTGAAAGTCATTTCGCAAAATCAAAGCCCAAAACCAAGTAAATTATTTAAAAAAAATATTGAAACTTGTATATATACAACACGCATGTTATGATATGAATCTTTTCTTCCAAAACATGATCAATTGAGATGTTTAGCACAAAAGCATATTGAATTCCTAAAACAAAGGCAAGATGAACACATGTATGTGAGAATTCATTAAAAACAACTTCAAAATGCCATGATATGTACATGCATGCATAGATAGAGCTTAAATTCTTCAATCCTAGCTTGATTCTTGTAATCCTCTTGATTTCTTGGACTAAGTGACTCACATTCAAAATTTAAGAGTTGAATTACCTACCTTAGGTTTTCAATTAGGCTCTATATAGCAACTCCCTTGAGTTTCCACGACAATTCTTCCAAATTTCTTCTAATCTCACCAAGTTTACCTCAATTCCGTCCTATTTGATCTCAACTTCTCTCTCTCTCTACGTTTTTGAGGTTAAAAAGATGAAGGAAGTGTGTGTATATGTGTCCTAGCACTCACATTAGCCTTATATAGGCTTGGTTTAACTTAGGCTAATTAATTGAAGTTAGTACTAATTATTCTATTCTAATTATTTGGTTCCGAATCGAATTCTACGTAAATCTACCATAACAATCAAAAAATTCCAAATAACACATATATATATAATCAATTTCATGTTCAGATGGCACTATGGCCTTCAATTCGCATATTGAATCAAAAAGCAAGACATATATTTGCACAAACAACGCAATACACATGCAATTAATTTACAATTTCCTCTTAATTACTTATTAAGCCTTCTTAATCAATGAATGTAAGTTAATCACAGGTTGGGGTTGTTATAGAAGTAGCTAGGCCAGAATGCAGTGATTGATTTTTCCCTTAACAGATTGTGATTTAGATAAATAAGCAAGCATGACTCTAACACTCAATGAAAGAAGAATATTAGATAGCTATATAAGATGAGTGAAGAGTTTTGAAGATTAGCACAAAAATAACAAATACTCTAGAAGCTATATTACTGAAGTGGTTAATATAGAGATGTTTGCCAAGTGAAGTAGATATCACAAGATATCACATAGCTATACTGCTGAAGAGATTAGATGATTTGCACATGCATCACAATTACTCTAATAGATATAGCAGTGACAAAACCAACAGAGCAAGTAAATCAGATAGCTATAGCAATTAGGAATTAAAAGAGATGAGGGAAGAGGAGGCAAATAGATTTATAGTGGTTCGGCTTCAACCAAGCCTACATCCACTCTTTAAGCTTCACTTGAGATTTTCCACTATCCTCTAGATTCACGGGGTCCTAGCAACCTCTTCACATATGGAGCAATCCTCCACAGATTTTACACAGACTTTCCGAATCCAAAACCTTGCCCTCTTTAGTTGATTCTCAATCACACTCAAAGCGTCGAGAACACTGAATGTATTACACTCTTACAAGATTAAAATGAAGATGTTTTGCTTTCAAAGAAAGCTACAAAATAATCTCTCAAAAATAGATATACAATGGTGAAACTCAGAGTTTTTCTATAAACCCTCTCACAGTAAAATAAGCTTAAAGCTAAAGCTTACTGTAATTTCTAAGGGAAAGATGTAAACCAGATGAAGGGCACTTCTCATAGAAAGATGAGAGTGATTAAAGATTGGAAATGTTGTATAGCACGTTGTTTGTTGTTGTGTCTTGCTTCTATGCTACTTGTACAGATGCTCTGTATATAACAGAGTTCAGTGCTCTATTTGTTCTGACAGAGTCCATTCTCTTCTTCCTGCCAAAGAGATGGGTTAGTGATGGCTGAGGATGATAAACAATTCAATGCTCAGTTAGTCCTTGACATCCATGTGTGTTTTGCCCGTTGAATGATTGGTCATTTGATGAAAAACACTTTCTTTTTCTTCTTAGCAACAAATACTGATATAACTGTTTTATTCACAAGGCGAACGTCTTCCCGGATGTCCCATAAAGTCCTGGTCGTCAAGGTTGTCATCCGCGGTCATGAAGCATATTTATAGCGATCCCGGGTTCGTCCCCTTTATGTACAGTGTTCCGGT
>NW_021028574.1:0-11054 GCF_004153795.1 Camellia sinensis
ATAGTGGGTTTATTTTGAGGGCGTGACATTTCCTTTTTTTATTTAATTTCCAAATAGATCGTTAACGTGTAGTGGTTTCTAGAATGAACTTCCATTTTTAATTTTATGGAACTTCCATTTGTATTTTTATTCCACTTCCATTTTTCTTTAATTTCCCTTTCTATTCAATTTCCTTTTTTATTTAATTTCTAAATAGATTGTTAAGGTACAGTGGTTTCTTGAATAAACTTTCATTTTTATTTTGATTCAACTTCCATTTTTTTTCAATTTCCTTGTCGATTGAATTTCCTTTTTTTATTTAATTTCCAAATAGATTGTTAAGGTATAGTGGTTTCCTGAGTGAAGTTCCATGTTTAATTTTATGCAATTTCCATTTTTATTTATATTCAACTTCCATTTTTAATCAATTTCTTTTTCTATTCAATTTCCTTTTTTATTTAATATCCAAACAGATCGTTAAGGTGTAGTGGTTTCTTTAATCAACTTCCATTTTTCGTAAATTTCCTTTTCTATTCAATTTCCTTTTTTATTTAATTTCCAAATAGATCGTTAACGTGTAGTGTTTTCTTGGATGAACTTCCATGTTTAATTTTATACAGTTTCCATTTCTATTTTTATTCAACTTCTATTTTTATTCAATTTCCATCACCAATCAATTTCCTTTTTTATTTAATTTCCAAATAGATCGTTAACGTGTAGTGGTTTCTAGAATGAACTTATTTCCTTTTTAATTTAATTTCCAAATAGATCGTGAAGGTATAGTGGTTTCTTGAATGAACTTCCATTTTTAATTTTATGAAGTTTCCATTTATATTTTTATTCAACTTCTATTTTTATTCAATTTCCATCTCCGTTCAATTTCCTTTTTTATTTATTTTCCAAATAGATCGTTAAGGTATAGTGGTTTCTTGAATGAACTTCCATTTTTAATTTTATGCAACTTCCATTTTTATTTTTATTCCACTTCCATTTTTATTCAATTTCCCTATCTATTCAATTTCTTTTTTTTATTTAGTATAAGGTATAGTGGTTTCTGGAATGAACTTTCATTTTTAATTTTATGCAACTTTCATTTTTATTTTTATTCAACTTCCATTTTTATCCAATTTCCTTTTCCATTTAATTTCTTTTTTTTATTTCATTTCTAAATAGAACGTTAAGGTATAGTGGTTATTTGAATGAACTTCCAATTTTAATTTTATGCAACTTCCAATTTTATTCAATTTCCTTTTCTCTTCAATTTCCTTTTTTTGTTTAATTTCCAAATAGATCGTTAATGTATTGTGGTTTCTTGAGTGAACTTCTATTTTTAATTTTATGCAACTTCCATTTTTATTTTTATTCCACTTCCATTTTTATTCAACTTCATTTTCTATTCAATTTCATTTTTTAATTTCATTTCCAAATAGATTGTTAATGTATTGTTGTTTCTTGAATGAACTTCCATTTTTAATTTTATGCAACTTCTATTTTTATTTTTATTCAACATCCATTTTTATTCAATTTCTCTTTATATTGGATTTCCTTTTTTATTTAATTTCAAATAGATCGTTAAGGTGTACTGGTTTCTTGAATGAAGTTCCATTTTTAATTTTATGCAACTTTTATATTTATTTCTATTCCACTTCCGTTTTTGTTCAATTTCCTTTTTCTATTTAATTTCCTTTTTTATTTAATTTCCAAATAGATCGTTAACGTATAATGGTTTCTTGAATGAACTTCCATGTTTCATTTAATGCAGTTTCCATTTCTATTTCTATTCAACTTCTATTTTTATTCAATTTCCATCTCCATTCAATTTCCTTTTTTATTTAATTTCCAAATAGATCGTTAAGGTGTAGTGGTTTCTTGAATGAACTTCCATTTTTAATTTTATGCAACTTCCATTTTAATTTTTATTCCACTTCCATTTTTCTTCAATTTCCTTTTCTATACAATTTCCTTTTTTATTTAATTTAAGGTATAGTGGTTTCTGGATTGAACTTTCATTTTTAATTTTACGCAATTTTCATTTTTATTTTATTCAACTTCCATTTTATTTCAATTTCCTTGTCAATTGAATTTCCTTTTTTTATTTAATTTCCAAATAGATCGTTAAGGTATAGTGGTTTCTTGAATCAACTTCCATTTTTAATTTATACAACTTCCACTTTTATTTTATTCAACTTCGATTTTTATTCAATTTCTTTTTCTATTGAATTTCCTTTTTTATTTAATTTCAAATAGATCGTTAAGGTGTAGTGGTTTCTTGAATTAACTTCCATTTTTAATTTTGTGCAACTTATATTTTTATTTTTATTTTTATTCCACTTCCATTTTTACTCAATTTCCTTTTCTATTCAATTTCCTTTTTTATTTAATTTCCAAATAGATCGTTAAGGTATAGTGGTCTCTTGAATGAACTTCCAAGTTTCATTTTATGCAGTTGTCATTTCTATTTTTATTCAACTTCTATTTTTATTCAATTTTCATCTCCATTCAATCTCCAATTTTATTTAATTTCGAAATAGACCGTTAAGGTGTAGTGGTTTCTTGAATGAACTTCCATTTTTAATTTTATGCAACTTTCATTTTTATTTTTATTCTACTTCCATTTTTCTTTAATTTCATTTTCTATTCAATTTCCGTTTTTATTAAATTTCCAAATCGATCGTTAAGGTATAGTGGTTTCTTGAATGAACTTCCATGTTTAATTTTATGCAGTTGCCAATTCTATTTTTATTCCACTTCTATTTTTATTCAATTTCCAACACTAATCAATTTCCTTTTTTATTTAATTTCCAAATAGATCGTTAGCGTGTAGTGGTTTCTTGAATGAACTTCCATTTTTAATTTTACGCAACTTCTATTTTTATTTTTATTCCACTTCCAATTTTATTCAATTTCCTCTTCTATTCAATTTCCTTTTCTATTTAATTTCGAAATAGATTGTCAAGGTATAGTGGTTTCTTGAATGAACTTCCATGTTTAATTTTATGCACTTTCACATTTCTATTTTTAATCAACTTCTATTTTTATTGAAGTTCCATCTCCATTCAATTTACTTTTTTATTTAATTTCCAAATAGATCGTTAGGGTATAATAGTTTCTTGAATGAACATCTATTTTTAATTTTATGCAACTTCCATTTGTATTTTTATTCCACTTCCATTTTTCTTCAATTACCTTTTCTTTTCAATTTCCTTTTTTATTTAATTTCCAAATAGATCGTTAACGTATAGTGGTTTCTTGAATGAACTTCCATGTTTAATTTTATGAAGTTTCCATTTCTATTTTTATTCAACTTCTATTTTTATTCAAGTTCCATCCCCATTCAAGTTCCTTTTTTATTTAATTTCCAAAAATATCGTTAAGGTATAGTGGTTTCTTCAATGAACTTCCATTTTTAATTTTATGCAACTTCCATTTTAATTTTTATTCCACTTCCATTTTTATTCAATTTCCTTTTCTATTCAATTTCCTTTTTTGTTTAATTTAAAGTATAGTGGTTTCTGGAATGAACTTTAATTTTTAATTTTATGCAACTTTCATTTTTATTGTTACTCAACTTCCATTTTTTTTCAATTTCCTTCTCTATTTAATTTCTTTTTTTTATTTCATTTCCAAATAGATCGTTAAGTTATAGTGGTTTCTTGAATGAACTTCCAAGTTTAATTTTATGCAACTTCCATTTTTATTCAATTTCCATTTCTATTCAATTTCCTTTTTGTATTTAATTTCCAAATAGATCGTTAATGTATTGTCGTTTCTTGAATTCTGATAAACTTCCATTTTTAATTTTATGCAACTTCCATTTTTATTTTTATTCAACTTCGATTTTTATTCAATTTCTTTTTCTATTGAATTCCTTTTGTATTTTAATTTCAAATAGATCGTTAGGTGTAGTGGGTCTTGAATGAACTTCCATTTTTATTTTATGCAACTTTTATTTTTATTTTTATTCCACTTCCATTTTTATGAATTTCTTTTCTATTCAATTTGCTTTTTTATTTATTTCCAAATAGCGAAATTGAAATACAAATGGAAGTGAATAAAAATAACTATGAAAGGTTGGCGAGTGGGAAAATTAAAAAAATGAAAAGTTCATTCGAGAAACCCACCTATACCTTCCAAAATAAACTCATAATTACAAAAACAGAACAATTGAATAGAAAGGAAATTGAATAAAAATGGACGTGGATAAAAATAAAAATGAAAGTTGCATAAAATTAAAAAAGGAAGTTCATCAAAAACCACTATACCTTAACAGATCTATTTTGAAATTAAAATAAAAAACGAAAAATTAAAACGGAGATGGAAATTATAAAAATTAGAAGCTTGAATAAAATAGAAATGGAAACCTTCATAAAATTTAAAACTGGAAAGTTCATTCAAGAAACCCACTATAACCTCACGATCTATTTGAAAATTAAAATTATTAAAAAGGAATGATTAAAAATGGAGGCTGATAATAAAATAAAATGGAAGTTCATTCAAGAAACAAACTATACCTTAACGATCTATTTGGGAAATTAAATTAAAAAAGGAAATGAATGGAGATGGAAATTTGAATAAATATAGAAGTTGAATAAAAATAGAAATGAAGCTTCACTAAAATTAAAAATGGAAGTTCATTCAAGAAACCCACTATGGCCTTACACGACTCTCACTCTTGGAAATTAAATTTAAAAAAAAAAAAAAATTGAATTAGAAAAGAAATTGAATAAAAAGGAGCTGGAATAAATATAAAAAATGGAAGTTTGCATTAAAATTAAAAAATGGAAGTTCATTCAAAAAACCACTATACCTTAACGATCTATTTTAGTGAAATTAAATAAAAATGGAAATTTAATAGAGATGGAAATTGAATAAAAATAGAAGTTTGAGTAAAAAATAGAAATGGGAAAATTGCATAAAATTAAACATGGAAGTTCACTCTCAAAGAAAACACTACACGTAACGATCTTATTTGGAAATTAAATAAGAATAGGAAATTGAATAGAAAAGGAAAATTTTCAAAAACATGGAATTTTGAGTAAAGAAACCCCCCTCCTTAACGATCTGTTTGGAGTAATTAAATAAAAAAAGAAAACTGAATCGAAAAGGAAATTTGATTAAAATGCGAAGTTGAAATATAAATTAAAAATGGAAATTGCATAAAATTAAAACATGGGAACTTCATCTCAGAAACCACTTATACCTTAACGATTCTATTTAAAATTAAATAAAAAAAGGAAATTTTCAATCGACAAGGAAATTTGAAAAAAATTGGGAGTTAAATCAAAATAAAAATGAATAGTTTTATCAAGAAACCACTATACCTTTTTAACAAATCTATTTTGCGAATTAAATAAAAAGGAAATTAAATAAGAAAAGGGAATTAAAAGAAAAATGGAACTGGAAATAAAAATACAAATGAAGTTGCATAAAATTAAAAATGGATTTCATTTTCAAGAAAACTATTATACCTTAACGATCCTATTTTGGAAATTGTAAAGAAAAAAAGTTAAAATTGAATTGAGATGGAACTTCAATAAAAATAGAAGTTTGATTAAAAATAGGAAATGTGAAACTGCAAAAATTAAACATGGCAGTTTCATTTGAAGAAACCACTATACTTTGACGATCTATTTCGAAATTAAAAAAAAAGGAAATTGAATTAGAAGAGTAGAATTGAATAAAATTGGAAGGAATAAAAATCAAAATAGGAAGTTGCATTTAAAATTAAAAATGGAAGTTTCATTCAAGAAACCCACTACACCTCACGATCTTTTTGGAAATTAAATAAAAAAAGAAAATTGAATAGAAAAGGAAATTGATTAAAAATGGAAGTTGACTAAAAATTGAAAAATGGGAATTGCAATAAAATTAAACAATGGAACTTTCATTTAGAAACCACTTTACCCTTAACGATCTATTTGGAAATTAAATAGAAAAGGGAAATAGATCGACAAGGAAATGAAAAAAAAAATGGAAGTTGAATAAAAATAAAAATGGAAAGTTGCATAAATTTAAAAATGGAAAGTTATTCAAGCAACCACTACACCTTAACGATCCATTTGGAAATTGGAATAAGTGGAAGGAAATTGAATAAAAATGGAAAGTGGAATAAAAATAGAAAGAAACTTGCATAAATTAAAAATGGATGGTTCATTCAAGAAACTATTATTACCTTAACGATCTATTTGAAAAATTAAAAAAAAGAGTAAATTGAGTGGAGATGCGGAACTTCGAGAAAAAATAGTAGTTTGATTAAAAAATAGAAATGAAACTGCATTTTAAATAAAACATGGAAGTTCATTTTCAAGAAACCACAAACTTGACGATCTATTTGGAAATTAAATAAAAACGCAAAATTTGATTGGAGATGGAAAATTGAATAAAAATAGAAGTTGAATAAAAATTTGAAATTTTGGAAAAACTGCATTAAAATTAAACGTGGAAGTAATTTCAAGAAACCACTATGACCTTAACGATTCTATTTGGATAATTAAATATAAAAAAGGAAAAATTGATTGAAGATGGAAATTGAATAAAAATGGGATCAAGTGGAATAAAAACAAAATGGGAAGTTGCATAAAATTAAAATGGAAGTTCAATTCAAGAAACCAACTACACCTTAACGATCTATTTTGGAAATTAAATAAAAAAGGAAATGAATGGAGATGGAAATTGAATAAAAATAGAAGTTGAATAGAAATAGAATGGAAACTGCATAAAATGAAACATGGGAAGCTCATTCAAGAAAACCATATACGTTAACGATTCTATTTGGAAATTAAATAAAAAAGGAAAATTAAATAAGAAAAGGATATTGAACAAAAATGGCAAGTGGAATAGAAATAAAAAATAAAAGTTGCATAACATTAAAAATGAAAGTTCATTCAAGAAAACCATACACCTTAACGATTACCTTGAATAAATAAAAAAGGGAAATCCAATATTAAAGAGAAATTGAAAAAAATGGATGTTTCAATAAAAATAAAAATCGAAGTTGCATAAAAATAAAAAAATGGGGAAGTCATTCAAGAAACAACAAACATTAACGATCTATTTGGAAATGAAAATTAAAAAGGAAAATTGAATAGAAAAGGAAATTGAATAAAAATGGAAGTGCAATAAAATAAAATTGGAGTTCATTCAAGAAACCACAATACATTAACGATCTATTTGGAAATTAAACAAAAAAAAGGGAAATTTGAAGAGAAAAGGAAATTGAATAAAAATGGGAAGTTGCATAAAATTAACATTGGAAGTTCAATCAAGAAACCACCTATTACCTTAACGTTCTATTTGGAAATTGAAATAAAAAAAAGAAATTAAATTGGGAAAAGGGAAATTGGAATAAAAAATGGAAGTTGAATAAAAAATAAAAAATGAAAGTTGCATTAAAATTAAAAATGAAAGTTTATTCGAGAAACCCACTATACCTAAACTAAAGTTAAAAAAAGAAATTGAATAGAAAGGGAAATTTTGGAATAAAAAAATGGAAGTGGGAATAAAAAATAAAAATGGAAGTTGCATATAATTAAAAATGGAAGTTCATTCAAGAAACCGCTATACCATAACGACTATTTGGAAATTAAATAAAAAAGGAATTGAACAGAGGATGGAAATTCAAATAAAAATAGAAGTTGAATAAAAAATAGAAATGGAAACTCATAAAATTAAAAAATGAAAGTTCATTCAAGAAACCCACTATACCTTCAACGATCTATTTTGGAAATTAAATTAAAAGGAAATTGAATAAAAAATGGATGCATGGAATAAAAATAAAATGGAGTTCATTCAAGAAACCATATACCTTACACGAATCTATTGGGAAATTAAATAAAAAAGGAAATTGAGTGGAGACATGGAAAAATTGAATAAAAATAGAAGTTGAATAAAAATAAGAAATGGAAAGCATCTCAAATTAAAATAATGGAAGTTCATTCAGAAATCACTATGCCTTCACGATCTATTTGGGAAAATTTAAATTTAAAAAGGGAATTGAAAGAAAAGGAAATTGAATAAAATGGAGCTGGGAATAAAAATTAAAAAAATGGAAGTTGCATAAAATTAAAAATGGAGTTTCATTCAAGAAACCACTATACATTAACGATCTATTTTAGAAATTTAACTTAAAAATCGGAAATTTAATTAGAGATTGGCAAATGAATAAATTAGAAGTTTGAATTAAAAATAGAAACGGGAAAACTGCATAAAAAATTAAACGTGGAAGTTCATTTCAAGAAAACATTTACACGTTAACGATCTATTTGGAAATTAATAAAAAAAGAAATTGAAAGAAAGGAAATTTTACGAAAAAATGGAAGCTTTTGATTAAAGAAACCACAACCACCTTAACGAATCTGTTTTGGATATTTAAATTAAAAAATTGAAATTGAATAGGAAAGCGAAATTGATTAAAAAATGGAAGTTTGAATATAAAATAAAAATGGAAATTGCATGAAAATTTAAACATGGAACTTCATTCAAGAAACCACTGGTACCTTAACGATCTATTTCGGACACCAACATTAAATCACAACAAACAGGACTAACTTCCAAATCGACAAGGAAATTAAAAAAAAAGATGGAAGTTGAACAAAATAAAAATTGAACAGTATGATCAAAGAAACCACTATACCCTTAACAATCTATTTGGAAATTAAATAAAAAGGAAATTGAATAGAAAAGGAAATTAAAGAAAAATGGAAGTGGAATTAAAAATACAAATGGAAGGTTTTGCATAAAATTAAAAATGGAATGTTCATTCAAGAAACTAATACGTCTTAACGATCTATTGGAAATTTAAATAAAAAAGTAAATTGAATGAAGGTTTTGGAACTTAACAAAAATAACAAAGTTGATTAAAAATAGAAATGCGAAACTGCATAAAATTAAACATGGAAGTTCATTCAAGAACCACTATACCTTGACGATCCTACTTTCGAAATTAAAATAAAAAGGAAATTGAAATAGAAGAGGAAATTGAATAAAATTGGACAGTGGAATAAAAATAAAAAATGTAAGTTGCATAAAATTAAAAAATGGAAGTTCATCAAGAAACCACCACACTGGCTAAACGAATATCTATTGGAACTTAAATAAAAAAGGAACTTGATGGTGATGCAAATTGAAATACAAAATAGAAGTGGAATAAAAACTAGAAATGAAAACTGGCATTAAAATTAAACATGGAAGTTATTCAAGAAACCACTATACCTTAACGGATCTATTTCGGAAATTTAATAAAAAAAAGGAAATTGAATAGAAAGGAAATTGAATAAAAATGGAAGTGGAATTAAAAATAAAAATGGGAAGTTTGCATAAAATTAAAAATGGAACTTCATTCAAGAAACCACTACACCTTAACGATCTTATTTTCGAAATTAAATAAAAAGGAGGTTTGAATTGGAGATGGAAATTGAATAAAATAGAAGTTGAATAAAAATAGAAATTGAAAACTGCATAAAATGAAACTGGGAAAGTCATTTCAAGAGGACCACTATACCTTATATATACGATCTATTTGGAAATTACAATAACAAAAAGAAAATTGAATAGAAAAGGAATTGAATAAAAAATGGAAGTGGAATAAAAATAAAAATGGATGTGTGCATAAAACTTAAAAATGGAAGTTCATTCAAGAAAAAACCACTACACCTTAAACGATCAATTCCGAAATTAAAATAAAGAAGGAGATTGAATGGAGATGAATTTGAATAAAAATAGGAAGTTGAATAAAAATTAGGAAAGGAAAGTGAATTAAAAAATAGAAGTTGAATAAAAATAAAATGGAAAGTTGCATAAATATTAAAAATCGAAGTTTCATTCAAGAAACGACAATCATTAACGATCTATTTGGGAAATTAAAAAAAAAAGGAATTGAATAGAAAAAGAAAATTGAATAAAATTGAAGTTGCATAAAATTAAAACGTTGGAAGTTCATTCAAAGAAAACACCATACCTTAACGTCTATTTGGAAATGAAATTTAAAAAAAAATTAAATAAAAAGGAAATTGAATTAAAAATGGCTTAAGTTGAATAAAATAAAATTGAAAGTTGCATAAAATTAAAAATGAAAGTCTATCCAGAAAACCACTATACCTTAAATTAATTAAAAAAGGAAATTGAATAGAAAAGGAAATTGAATAAAATGGAAGTGGAATAAAAATTAAAATGAGATTTGGCATAAAACTAAAAATGGACATTCATTCAAGAAACCACATATTACCTTAACGATCTATTTTGGAAATTAAATAAAAAAGGAAATTGAATGAAAAAAAAAAAATAGAAGTTGAATAAACAATGGAAATAATAACATCAAATAATAAGCTATTGAAAGTTAATTTCAAGAGAAAAACCACTTATACCTTAACGATTCGTATTTGGAAATTAAATGGAAAAAGGAAATTGAATAGAAAAAGGAAATGAATAAAAAGAGCTGGGCAACTAAACCTAACTCACACTCAACTTGCATAAAGATTAAACATGCGAAGTTCATTCAAGAAACCATCTATACCTTAACGAGTCTATTTGGAAATTACAATCACAAAAGGAAATTGAATGGAAAGGTGGAAATTGAATAAAAATAGAAGTTGAATAAAAAAAAAATTGGAAACTGCATAAAATTAAACATTTTTAAAAGAAACCCACTCTACGCTTTAACGACTAATTTGGAAATTAAATTAAAAAAGAAATTTGATTTGGAGATGGAAATTGAATTAAAAAATAAAGTTTGAATAAAAATAGAAACGGAAACTGCAAACAAATTTAAACATGGAAGTTCATTCAAGAAACCACTTACACCTTAACGTCTATTTGGAAATAAATAAAAAAAGGAAATTGGAACAGGAAGAGGAAATTGAATTAAAAAAATGGAAGTGGAATAAAAATAAAAAATTACAAGTCGCATAAAATTAAAAATGGAAGTTCATTCAAGAAAGCACTACACCTTAAAAAGGAATGGGAAATTTAATAAAAAGGAAATTGAATGGAAGATAGAAATTGAATAAAAATAGAAATGGAAACTGCCATAAAATGAAACATGGAAGTTCTCAAGAAACGATTATACCTAACGATCTAAT
>NW_021028576.1:15024-50351 GCF_004153795.1 Camellia sinensis
AGATGGGAAGGCCCCTACAAAGTTGCTGAGGCAAGTAGCAGCGGGTACTACAAGTTGACAAGAGTAGATGATGGGTTTAGAATTGGCCCTATTAATGCCAAGTATGTCAAAGAGTATTTTCCTTAATTTCTTTTTGTCTAGAAAAAAGAGTTGTAAGTTTCTTTATTAGTACTTCCAAAGCAAAGTGTAGAGAAAATGTCATACACTTAGTAAATCTGTTACTCCTGTAAACACTTAGTACAAGGAAAGTTTTCCATACTTAGTGAAATTTTAGTCTTGTAAAGATTTAGTCATGATGGAGTTCCGTTCATAGCTAGAGTTTTGTTCAGCCTTAGAAGATATGTAAAGGCAATGAAAAGAATGCAATGAAGTAAGACTCAATATCTTTGCTCCTTATAAACATCAAAGTTTTCCATAACATGATTACAATGTCCAAAAGGCAAAGAAGAAAGAAAAAAGATAGTAAAAGTACAAAGAAAAGGAGCCATAATAGAGTCATGCTAAATCAAATCAAACCTTTTATGAGGAAGTCAATCAGGGTCATATCCCTAGGCAACTGAGCAACCAGCATAGAGTTTTTCTCTTTGAACTGAGCTAGGTTCTACCGATGTTGCTTCAAGGCACCCTCACACTCCTTGATAGTCTCCTCCAAGGACGCAATCATCGTCACATTGTTTGTATGCTCAAGGAAACCATCGACTGCCTGAAGCCTGTCCCTCATCCACGATAGATCGAGGCATTGTTTAGCCTTAATCTTCACAACGCAAAAGTTGCGCCACTATTTTTTGGTACACTTGATCCATGTTGTGATCCAAAGTGATCCAGTTTGCTATTTGCTGAGCAAGCCCGCTCTGACTGGAAGAATGGCAGGATGGCTTTTAGCTCTAGCAGAATATGACATCACTTGTGTTACTCTCAAGGCTATTAAGAGCTACGCACTTACTGGCCCAATTCTCATCTGGTGAACATGAACCTGTAAAAGTACCTCCATCGGGTGAGGTCCATGTCTCAGCAGTTGCAGTTGAGACTTATTGGGACTTAAAATTTGATGGAGCTTCCGGAACTGGAAAATGTGGAGTTGGCATAACACTAGCTAGTTAAGAAGGAGAGAAGTTTCATCTATCATATAAGCTTGACTTTGAATGTTCAAACTACAAGGCTGAATATGAGGCGTTGATACTAGGTCTAATTGCTGCCCAAAAGAAAGGCCTCCGGTTGTCAACGGATGAAACTCCAAGGACTGGAAAAGTTGCAAGGGTAAAATTGCCAAAGTGGGAAGACATTCAGGATGCAGAGGCTACTCCAGAAAATAATGGGCAAAAAAGAAGCAGCAAATCCATAAGTCCTCTGCCTAAGATTGTTAAGACGCACGAGATCAGTAAGACAGTTTACTACCTCTGACAGTCTTGGGGGCCAGACTTCATACCTTGGGAGGATGGTCCCAAGGCAAATAAATGTGATGGTGATGAGTCCCAAGAAGGGCTAATGGAGATGCCTGAGCTCGTCTCTGAATGCATGCAAGATAGACCCAAACCACAGCAGGAGGTACTTGCTGAAGTCAACCTTAGCGACTTACTAGGGCAGAGCAAGCCCGTGTTTATCAGTGCTACAATGGCTCTAGCAGCTAAGGTAGAATTGATAACATTATTGAAGTGGTACAGTGACGTCTTTGCTTGGACATACGATGAGATGCCTGGTCTTGACCCGTCTCTTGTCACCTATCACCTGAATACTTTTCCCATCTCTAAGTCAATAAAGCAACATGCTCGAAAGTATCACCCTGACCTTGAGGAAAAGATTAAGGAAGAGGTAGAAAAATTGCCGAGGGCCAAGTTCATTGAGCCTATACAGTACCTAACTTGGCTAGCAAATATTGTGCCTGTGGAGAAGAAAAACGGCCAGATCAGGGACTGCGTAGACTTTCCTGACCTGAATAAATGAGGCCTGCCCGAAAGATGAGTTTTCATTGCCCCATGTTGACACACTTGTCGATTCTACTGTAGGCCATAAGATGTTTTCCTTTATGGATGGGTTCAGTGGTTATAACCAGATCAAAATGGCCTCAGAAGATGCAGAAAAAATGGCATTTAGAACGCCCTTGGGAAATTTTTTCTATATGGTGATGCCTTTCGGTTTGAAAAACGCGGGGGTAGCCTACCAACGGGCTATGACTGCTGTGTTCCATGACATGTTTGCATCATGAAGTGAAAGTATATGTGGATGATCTGGTGGTCAAGTCTACCGAGGCAAACCGACACCTCTGCTACTTGGAAAAAGTTTTTCAGCGGTGCCGCAAATTCTGCCTAAAGATGAACTCTCTCAAGTGTGCCTTCGGAGTTACCGCCGGCAAGTTCCTTGGCTTTTTTGTACTCCGGCGGGGGATTGAAGTAGATGGGGATAAAATTAAATCAATCATGCAGATGCCACCACCACACTCAGAAAAGGCTTTGAAGAAATTCCTAGGCAAAGTGTCATACCTCAAGAGGTTCATTCCAGCCCATGCTAAGATAACCTTTTCCTTTAGGACACTGCTGAAAGGGAATCGCAAGTTTGAATGGTGGCATGAACACCAACAGGCATTTGATATGGTGAAGAAAGCACTTACAATGATTGCCCTACAACCCAACAAGCCTCTGCTACTGTACCTGACGTCTACACTTCGGTCTATTGGGGCTCTACTTGTCCAAGACATAGATGGCATTGAGAAGCCAGTCTATTACATTAGTCGCAAAGTCAATGGTGTCGAGTGGCGATATACCCCAGTTGAGAGACATTGTTTAGTCTTAATTTTCACAACGCGGAAGTTGTGCCACTATTTTTTGGCACACCCGATCCATGTTGTGACCTCGGAGTGATCCAGTCCGCTACTTGCTAAGCAAACCCGCTCTGACTGGAAGAATGACAAGATGGCTTTTGGCTCTAGCAGAATATGACATCACTTGTGTTAATCCCAAGGCTATTAAGAGCCAAGCACTTGCAGACTTACCGGCCCAATTCCCATCTGGAACCTACAGAGGTATCTCTACTAGAGGTGAGATCCATGTCTCCGCAGTTGCAATTGAGGCTTATTGGAACTTAAAATTTGATGGAGCTTCGGGAGCTGGGAAAGGCGGAGCTGGCATAACACTAACCAGTGAAGAAGGAGAGAAGTTTTATCTATCATATAAGCTTGATTTTGAATGTTCAAACAACGAGGCTGAATATGAGGCGTTGATACAGAGTCTAATCGCTGCCCAAAAGAAGGGACTCCCGCAAGTTGAAAATTTTGGGCGACTCCGAGTTAGTTGTCAGGCAAACAATGGGTGATTTCGCCTTAAAGGAGCCTCTGTTGGGCCCGTATCGCACCATGGTTCAAGGGTAGCTCACTCAATTTGATGATGTCGAAATCCAGAATACCCCTCGAACACACAACCGTTTCCCCGATGCCTTGGCTACACGGCAAAGGTGGATATACCAGATGATAGTATAGCCATCGTCATCGAGAAAAGAACAACACCAGCAGTGTTAGCTGAAGAACATCAGAGCAAGATGCTGAGGGATGGAAAATAGATATAATCCAACAGAACAGTTGAAAACAGGCCAGGGAACAAGCAGACCAGCAGAACTTGCATAATTTCTGCTCCTCAGAGGAGAGTTGTATTTTCGCGGTGCCAACAACTTGCTGGCAAGGTGCGTCGATAGACAAGAAGCAACTTACAGACTTAAGTAGATCCATGCTAAGTCTCGTGGAGATCGAGATATCAGTCTATATCGACGGATACAGAGGCAAGGGTATTACTGGCCAGAGATGGAAAAGGAAAGTACTGAGTTGCAGAGGCAATATGCAAAATGCCAATCCCATCCGAAGGAAAAGGAAGCCCATTTCTTAAGCAGTTAAGAATGGAGGCAGCCATATGTCAACTACCTTGGAAATGACACACTGCCTGAGAACAAAGCCGATGCAATCAGAGTTAAGAGGTGGGCCCTCCGCTTCTTCCTTGACCAAAGGATAAGGCAAATGAGGTGCCGAGGGAAGCCCACAAGACAGAACATCAAGGAGGACAGCGATTATATGGACATCTCATTCACCTCGGCTACTACTGGCCGACAATGGAAGAAGATGCTAAAAACTTTGTAAGGAGATGCTAATCCTGCCAGAAGTTTAGGAACTTGATACATGCACCGGGGGTTGAGCTGCACAACATCAAGACCCCTTACCTGTTCCATACTTGGGCATTTGACAGCGCAGCAATCGAAAGGCCACAGATTGCAGCGACTGAAGTTAGTACCAAGTGGGTGGAGGCTATACCGATAAGGAAGGTAGACGGGGCAGGAGTAGCCAACTTCATCAGAGAAAGCATAATCTGTAGGTTTGGCATACCAAAAGTAATGCTGTCCGACAATGGAACTCCTTTTGTAAATTGTCAAGTGGGAAGACTTCTAAACGCCTACCAGATCAAGCAGCACAAGTCTAGTCCATAGTACCCCCAAGGAAGTGGACAAGCTGAGGCGACCAACAAAACCATCATCCGAATATTGAGTAAAATGATGGATGAAGCAGGGGCACTTGGTCTGAACGACTCTCCGTAGCACTCTGGGCGTAGAGAACATCAAAGAGAAAGCCAACTCAGGCAACCCCATTTTCCCTAGTGTACGGCTTCGAAATTGTGTTACCAGTTGAGTTGGCGGTACCCTCAGCAAGAATGGCTATGTCAACACACTTAGTTCCAGACAGCGGAAAAAATGACATAGAGGCAGCTGAAGAAAGAAGAGATCGGGCCTCGAGGGCAATGGAAAAGTATCATCAATCCGTAGCTCGTGCCTACAATCAATTTGTTCAGCACAAGAAGTTCAATAAAGGGGACTTGGTATGGAAGACAGTGGAGGCAATTATGCGGGGGCAACCTATTCCCAAGTTCTCACCAAGATGGGAAGGCCCCTACAAAGTTGCTAAGGCAAGCAGCAGCGGGTACTATAAGTTAACAAGAGTAGATGATGGGTTCAAAACTGGCCCTATCATCGCCACATTGTCTGCATGCTCGAGGAAACCATCGACTGCCTGAAGCCTATCCCTCATCCACGATAGGTCCAAACCGTTCCTCTCAAAGCCGCTCTGGTTTGCCTCGGCACTTTCTACGAACTTGTTAGGGGTTGTCAGAATCTTCTTAGTAGCAAGGTTGCGAATGAAGCTGGCGAGTGACTCCAGCAGTGCGGTTTGCACCATAGATCCAAGAACGTTAAGCAAGAAAGGTGCCGGGGTGCAGCACCTGGATGTGGGGCGCGAGTGGAAGCAGCTACGGAGGAGACCCAGTAACTTAGAAAAGAAACTTTCTCTGAGGGCTGAGGGGACTCCATCACAACCCCACCAGCTTCAATCACTGGAGGGAGACTAGTGGAGCGACCAAAGGTCTGAGGACGACGCACTTCCCCTGAAGATGATTGCCCAGCAGCATTGGAATGGGTAGATGTAGCGTTGGCGATCGGGTGAACTAGTCTTGCGAGAAAGACTGAAGCTGCCTGCACCGTCATGTCGCTCTGAAAAGAGGTTATCCATCTGCTTGTCTCCAACGTTCAGATCTGGAACAGTAGTGGTATCCATCCCAGTATAAAAATCTTGGGATACCCCAAGGTCAATTGGCATTTCCGGAAAGTGAGTGGGCTACAAGTCTGCCAGCTGTTGAGAGGTTGCCGAATCAACTGGGTTGGAGGTCCCAGCGACAGCAGTAACAGTGTGGGTGGCTGAAGTGACAGTTACCTCTGCAAGTCGGTCCAAATTTAGAGGGGTCACAGCAGGAACAGTGGAAGTAGCCGCTACACTTGTACTCTCCTCCGCCACTTCGGCGTTCGGAAGTGGGGTCTGCCGAACCAATGGAGACTCAGTGGATTGGGAGGAACCACCAGATGTAGCTCCAAAGGGAGGTGGTGCAACTTCTAGCGGCTCTCTCATGCCGGTATCTTCCCTTGGGGTCTCGGGGAAAAAATCATTTCCGCCGACAGAGGAACGGTCGGAGTGCACAGAATCAGCGGGGTTTGGAGGCTCTGCACCGTCAGTAACTAGGCCGCCCGCAACAACTTTCACAGTAGGGGGAACTTCATTTTCTGCAGCCTCCACAACTGGCTCAGCCTCAGTAGTTGGTGCGCCCCCAGCACTTGGTTTTTCTTCAATATCTGGAAGTACTGCCCTGCGGGTCCTGAACCTTGTGACCCTTGTAGCAGTGGGAAGGTCGTCGTCGTTGTCGTCGTCTGAATCTGAGGAAAGTCCAATGGTAGTAGAAGAATCTCCGGGGCCGGTGGCATGGCCGGTGGGCCTTGAAAAGAAAAAAGGTTATGTGATTACCAAAGTAAACGTAAGAAGTCCAAGGAAGCAATGCAAAATATTTTCTAAGTATGGGTACATTTCGGAGTATCTTCCTACTTGGTGAGGCACGTGCCTCGGCATCTGATGCCGTTGCCTCTTGGGCTGCCCTTAGTCTGGAGCGGTTCGTCCGTAACTGTCGTGCGGACTTGAGGGGGAGCAATTTGCTCCAGACAGGTGAGGCTTCTCCACGGTAGTCAGGGATAGAAGCTTGAAGCGACAGAATATTCTGGTCTGTTTCCCTCGGCCAGAGGGCAGACGAAGAGATAAGTCAGGCTGCGGGATGGGTTCCATCGCAGGGACTACGGGAGCACTGTTGCAAAAGTTGAAGAAAGAATTGAGGTTGCGGTGCCAGAACAGCCTTTTACTGGGAGTAAAGGCGCCCTCTCTTCCAAGTGAGAGAAGCTCCATGAAGCCTAAGCCCTCCACAAGTCGAGCGGTATAATCACGGGCAAATCGCTGAAAGCTCTGGTGGTAATCAGTCTGAAGCGGAGGGGCATCTGGGACGCCCTGATCCATGCCGAATTGGTCAGGGACCCTGTCCGGTCGATATATGACGCTGGACATGCCCTTCTTGTTCCATACGGGTAGAAATCCGGGGCGTATCATGGCAGCAATAAGAAGGCAGTTTGCCTGGACACTGTCGAGGGAGACATGAACATGGCGAGCCTCGGAAAAATGGAATGGAACCATATGAATGCCTGGAAGAAGCTGAGTGAAAGGGCGAAACACACATTCTTCCATGCGGTCTACATAATCTGCAAAGGGTCTGTTGGTACCAAGACTAGACCACCGAGAGATGCGAGAGAGGAAGGGAGTGGCGCACTTGCCTCGTGACAGGTTGACCCTTTGTATCTAGAACTGGACGACCCTCTGCATCAAGGACTTCGTCTATGATGAAAGGCTCATGTTCTTTAGGGACACGGCCTGTGGCAGGAAATCTCTCATAGAAGAAAGCGGTCAGGAACTGAGTGTGTACAAAGCTCTACACATCATAGCGGGCCCATGGATTGCTCCATGTCCGAATGGATGAGATCAAGGCGGAAGTATAAGTTCCCCAAGAAGAGGGGGGCCAGAGGGATCTGGCTGCCGCTGCAAAGTTTGACAGCCAAAGGGAACCCTAGAGGGTTAATACTCTAAGCAGGGTTGCTAGGGAAAGAAAAAAAAAAAATGAAGTAATTGACGAAGGCGTCCAAGTACAAGTCGCTGCGGCAGCCCGGCCCAACTATGGAGTTGTGACTCTCCTCTGTGATGTCGCCCACAGCTTGTTGCAGGTCCTTGAAGAAATGCTTCAGCCAGAAAGATAAGTGGTTTTGTCCCTCTTGGGCCTCTCCTGGAGTAGTTCCGCAGTCCTAAGATCAGACCAAGAGCCATACTTCCGCGCCTCTCGAAAGGCTCCTTGGAGGGCAGTGACAGCAACTTGTTCTGCAGGAGTCAGGGACGCTGGTTCGAAGGGTGATCTCCACGAGTGCTCAACCGCAGAAGGACGGCAACATCTTCGAGGGTTGGAGTTATCTCCCCCCATGCCAAAGAAAAAGTGTGAGTGTCGCGGCTCCAGTGGGAGACAACCATATCAGTGTTGGTTTGTACTTTGCGCAGTGATAACACCCTCGAAATCGAAACGACATTGTAGAGAAGAACATCCTGCAATTGCTGCTCGAACCCACCATCTGCAATGATGTCATCAACCCAGAAGGACCAGTCTGTTGAAGTGCTCGAGTGAGTGCGATAGTAGATGTATGAATGGGGAAAGTCACCACGCTCCACGCGAAACCGAAGCACAGAGACTGGGTTCACCATGTCAGCATCATCCAAAGCAGCCTCACTAAAAGGAAGCGAAGGCTCCTGCAAAGGAAGGGCATGAGGAATGAAGGAGTCAACGGCCTTCCAGAAAGGGTCAGCTAGCCCTTCGAAGTATGAGGCCCTCCTCCATTCAGTAGGGGGGGTGGGTCAGTCCTGTCGGGTAGAAACCTTGTGCTGGGCATAAGGAAGTATAAAGAAAAGTAAAGAAGACTTTGGAAAGTGGGGACAAGGAAGAGAAGAAGACAAGGAGACATAAAGTGTGTTTGGGCGTAAGTGGGGGACCAGTGGACCCATGGGCGCTATTTATAAGGAAAGTAGCAAAAGGGCGCCGATATGCTTCCCTAGGCCCATTATGACCCATCAGTCAAGAGGTAATCCTTTTCAGAGTCGACACAACTTCTGACCCAACTGACGCAACCCTTGGGTTACTTGCTGGCGTCATGCACACACGGGAAACCAGGAACGTGTCCCCCACTGGGGCAGGGGGCAAATGTAGGGGGTCAGAAATTAAACCCCCAATTAAGTATGGGCCTAAGTACTGAGGTCGCCCCAAAGAGGCGACTAGGAATGAAAAGGAGCATGGAAGTGGACCAACAGCGGGCCGGAGTAGGTCCGACCCGCCAAGGGTCCAAACAGACTCCACGAAGGAAAATGACCAAGTCAAGTTGCAGCGGGAACACATGCGACGGTCAAGTTGTAGAGGGAACGCATGCAGCGGGGAAGTTGCTGAGGTACTTTGGCTCAGCGCTGACATTCCTAATATCTTTGGCTCTACCGCCATCCAAAGTTGACGAGGGAAGGAGATGACCAAGTTACAGAGGCGAGGAAAGCCGAAGCAACTAAGTTACAGAGGCGACAGTTGCGATGACCAAGTTACGGAGGCACTTTGTCTTGGCGCCGCCATTCCAAGTATTCTCGGTTTCATAGCTACTTGAAGTTGCTGAGGGAAGGAGAGAACCAAAAGTTGCAGTGGCGCTGCATAGGCACTTTTTCGGCGTCGCCATCTCCAATATTGCCGGTTATGCCATTTGAACTTGCCACACGGGTAATGACTACCGCAGCAACTGCTGCCGCCGCAACCAACTTGCGGAGGGAACATCCCACCAAGGTGATAGCAGCCTCTGGGAAAAGCTTCCCCTCTGCAAGTAGAGGGTAATGCCTGGCGCTGATAGCAGGCCCCAAGGCATTACTAGCCCAGGGCTGATAGCAGGCCCCAAAATTCATTTAACTAGGCACTGATAGTAGGCCCCAAAACTTACTGGTTGGAGCTGATGGCAGGCCCAGGGTATCAGTTTACCACGGCGATCCCGCGAAGATGGGAGCAGGGTTGACCAAGCATAAGAGACTCCCTTTCCATTACCCAGGTCATAGACCTGCCTTAGTCGCACAGGCAGGATTAAGGAAGCCCCTTGGGCTTGGTACTAAGGAACAGCACGGCTGATAACAGGCTTGGCTGTGACCTTCGCCCTGGGAAACTGGGGAGTTTGTGGTTAGGTGGCTAAGGGTGAAGGCTTCGCTGCAGTGAGCACGAACATAGTCGGTGGCAGACTAATGGAGTGCTGAGAATGCATGCAGTGGCCAAGTAGAACTGAGAAGGCAAGTGCAGCAACAAGGTTTATCGATGCAAATGCACTTGCTGAGGTTCGAGTTGAGAAGGCAAGTGCAGCGGCAAACGCTCCCGTTGCAACTGCACTTGCAGAGGCTCAAGAGGGAGTTGCAGCGCCAAACACTCCCGTCGTAACTACACTTGCTAAGGCTCAAAAAGGTAGTTGTGGAGGCAAACAGTAGTACACAGCATATGTAGAAGGACACGTGGCACATTCAGCCTGGTGGCTCAAGGCGGAATATTGCATGTGATCCTCTAAGACATATGTCCTCTCTCTATTCGGCCACTTGGTGTGCTCCTTGGTACCAAGGAAAAGCCTATAAATAGGACCAATTTCCCAAGGTTCAACAAGAGGAATTTTTGGGATTTGGGGGAGATGCTGCCTATTTTGGCACTGCCATAAATTTCTTCTTGAGCTACTTGCTTCACCCTCACCCAGCTGCGCACTCTCCAACTTCCATACAGTTGCTGCTGCTCATTCTCAAGCCACTTCCACCATTCTTGAACCATTAGCATAGTTTTGCCTCTCTAATCACCTTTTCTAACCTCGAACCCCCTTACATTTCTGGCTACTCCGCTGGAGAGGCTGCTTTGTTGATGGTTCATACCCGCAGTGGTTTACACACCTCACTGGAAAAAAATGGCAGAGGATGTAGTTCAGCAAGGCTCTTCAAATGGCGGAGCAGCACATGCGGAGGACCATGACCAGAGTGTTGTGATTGAGGCAGTTCAGTCACTCCAGGATACGCAGAGGGAGATCTTGGCAGCTTTGCAAACTTTCACTGAGGCTGTTATGGCCATGGCTTCTCAACCAGCTCCAGCGCAAGCACTTCTCCCCGTAGCAGTCCCAAACCCAAGGCCTAACCGGTTCCCTGAGGTTCGGGCTCCGATCCAGGTGCCTCCGGTGGTACTTCAGGCGAACGGTGTGGCCGCTGGTTCAGCTACCTAGGAGCAGACTGGACCATTCCGGCCCACTCATTTTTTTACTCTAGCCGATGTACAAGTTATGCTCGAGCAAGAGCGTAGCAAGAAACAACTCCCATCTCTCCCCAACTCAGATGTGAGGGCCCCGTACTCTCAGGAGATATTGACCATGCCATACCCAACTGGGTATACAGTGCCCAAGTTTATTAAGTTTGATGGGAAACAAGGCAATGTCAGAGAACAGGTGGTGAGGTTCATTGAAACTCTTGGTGTCCATGGCAGTGACCACTCTCTGCGCTTTCGGGAGGTCTCCAAGTCCACTTACTGAAAGGGCTTGCAGCTGGTATGTGAACTTGGCTCCCAACTCGATCAAGAGTTGGGAGGAGATGGTGAACAAGTTCCACACAAAGTTCTTCCAAGTCCATGATAAAGTTACAACCCTCACCCTTGGGTGAGATGTCCAAAAGGAGGGCGAAGATATACTGGACTATGTTAAGCGGTTCCAAGATAAGGCTATTGACTGTCATGAACCAGTGGTTGAGGCCCATTTAGTCAGCCTATGTGTGGTGGGTGCCATACGCGACTACAAAATTTTCTTGGTTGAATCATAATCTGCCTACCATTTCAGCCTTGATTGAGGCAGCTAGGAACCTCAGTACCACTGGTCCCTTGCACAGATCTCGTGACAGCCACCGTTACCCTCGCAGTAGCAGAGTTGCTGCGGTAACCTCTGCAAGAGGGAGCCACTCGCAAGGGGAGGCGACATCCTCTCGGAAAAGAACGAGTTATGAGGATAGAAATCCATTTCCTTGCAGCGTTGAGAATGTTAAAGCTCTGGTTAAAGAATGGGTAACTGATGATGAACTTACCTTGCCTCCAGTTAATGTCCCTCCAACTAAGAAGGACAAAGAAAGCCCGGATTATTGTGTCTTATCACAGAAACACCAGACACCCTACTAGGGACTGTTGGACTTGGAAAAAGCTTTTCAGCGGTGCCACAAATTCTGCCTAAAGATGAACTCTTTCAAGTGTGCCTTCGGAGTTACCGCCGGCAAGTTCCTTGGCTTGTTTTTTACACCGGCGGGGGATTAAAGTAGATGGGGATAAGATTAAATCAATCATGGAGATGCCACCACCACACTCTCAAAAGGCTTTGAAGAATTTCTTAGGCAAAGTGTCATATCTCAGGAGGTTCATTCCAGCCCTTGCTGAGATAACATTTTCCTTTGGGACACTACTGAAAGGGAATCAGAAGTTTGAATGGTTGCAAGAACACCAGCAGGCATTTGATGTGGTGAAGAAAGCACTTACAATGATTGCCCTACAACCCAACAAGCCTCTGCTCCTGTACTTGACGTCTACACCTCGATCTATTGGGGCTTTACTTGTCCAAGATGTAGATGGTATTGAGAAGCTAGTCTATTACATCAGTCGCAAAGTCAATGGTGTCGAGTCGCGATATACTCCAATTGAGAGGCATTGTTTAGCCTTAATCTTCACAGCGCGGAAGTTGCGCCACTATTTTTTGGCACACCTGATCCATGTTGTGACCCCGGAGTGATCTGGTCCGCTACTTGCTAAGCAAACCCGCTTTGACTGGAAGAATGGCAAGATGGCTTTTGGCTCTAGCAGAATATGACATCACTTGTGTTACTCCCAAGGCTATTAAAAGCCAAGCACTTGCAGACTTACTGGCCCAATTCCCATCTGGTGAACATGAACATGCAGAGGTATCTCTACCAGGTGCGGTCCATGTCTCAGCAGCTGCAGTTGAAGCTTATCGGGACTTAAAATTTGATGGAGCTTCGGGATCTGGGAAAGGCAGAGCTGGCATAACACTAACCAGTGAAGAAGAAGAGAAGTTTCATCTATCATATAAGCTTGATTTTGAATGTTCAAACAACGAGGTTGAATATAAGGCTTTGATACTGGGTCTAATCGCTGCCCAAAAGAAGGGACTCCGCAAGTTGAAAATTTTGGGCGACTCCGAGTTAGTTGTCAGGTAAGCAATGGTGATTTCACCTTAAAGGAGCCTCTGTTGGGCCCGTATCGCACCGTGATTCAAGGGTTGCTCACTCAATTTGATGATGTCGAAATCCAGCATACCCCTCGAACACACATCGTTTCCCCGATGCCTTGGCTACACTGGGGGCAAAGGTGGATATACCAGATGATAGTATAGCCATCGTCATCGAGAAAAGAGCAACACCAGCAGTGTTAGCCGAAGAACATACAGAGCAAGATGCTGAGGGATGAAAAACAGATATAATCCAACAGAACAGTTGAAAACAGGCCAGGGAACAATCAGACAAGCAGAACTTGCATAATTTCTGCTCCTCAAAGGAGAGTTGTATTTTCGCGGTGCCAACAACTTGCTGGCAAGGTGCGTTGGTAGACAAGAAGCAACTTAAAGACTTAAGCAGATCTATGCTAAGTCTCGTGGAGATGGAGATATCGGTCGATACCGACGGATACAAAGGCAAGGGTATTATTGGCCAGAGATGGAAAATGAAAGTACTGAGTTGCAGTGGCAATGTGCAAAATGTCAATCCCGTCCTAAGGAAGAGGAAGCCCCCATTTCTTAAGCAGTGAAGAATGGAGGCAGCCATATGTCGACTACCTTGGAAATGGCACACTGCCTGAGAACAAAGCCGATGCACTCATATTTAAGAGGCGGGCCCTCCGCTTCTTCCTTGACCAAAGGATGAGGCAAATGAGGTGCCGAGGGAAGCCCACAACATCAAGGAGGGCAGCGATTATATGGACATCTCATTCACCTAGGCTACTACTGGCCGACAATGGAAGAAGATGCTAAAAACTTTGGGGGTGAAGGCTATATCGATGAGAAAGGCAGACGGGGCAGGAGTAGCCAACTTCATCAAAGAAAGCATAATCTGTAGGTTTGGCATACCAAAAGTAATGTTGTCCAACAATGGAACTCCCTTTGTAAATCGTCATGTGGGAAGGCTGCTGAACGCCTACCAGATCAAACAGCACAAGTCTAGTCCATACTACCCCCAAGGGCACATGGTCTGAACGACTCCCCGTAGCACTGTGGAATTATAGAACGTCAAAGAGAAAGCCAACTCAGGCTACCCCATTTTCCCTAGTGTAGGAGTCCGAAGCTGTGTTACCAGTTGAGTTGGCAGTACCCTCAGCAAGAATGGCTATGTCAGCATACTTAGTTCCAGACAGCAGAAAGAATGGCATAGAGGCATCTGAAGAAAGAAGAGATCGGGCCTCGCGGTCAATGGAAAACTATCATCAATCCGTAGCTCGTGCCTACAATCAATCTGTTCAGCACAAGAAGTTCAGTAATGGGAAGGCTCCTACAAAGTTGCTAAGGCAAGCAGCAATGGGTACTACAAGTTGACAAGAGTAGATGATGGGTTCAAAACTGGCCCTATCATCGCCACGTTGTCTGCATGCTCGAGGAAACCATCGACTGCCTAAAAAGCCTATCCCTCATCCACGATAGGTCCAAACCGTTCCTCTCAAAGCCGCTCTGGTTTGCCTCGGCACTTTCCACGAACTTGCTAGGGGTTATCAGAATCTTCTTAGTAGCAAGGTCGCGAATGAAGCTGGCGAGTGACGCCAGCAGTGCGGTCTGCACCATAGATCCAGGAACGTTAAAAGTAGTAAAGGTGCCGGGGTGCAGCGCCTAGATGCGCGACGAGAGTGGAAGTAGCTACGGAGGAGACCCAGTAACTTAGAAAAGAAACTTTCTCTGACGGCTGAGAGGTCTCCTTCCCCGCCAGCTTCAATCGCTGGAGGGAGATTGGTGGAGCGACCAAAGGTCTGAGGACGACGCACTTCCCCTGAAGATGATTGCCCAACAGCATTGGAATGGGTAGATGCAGCGTTGGCGACCGGGTGAACTAGCCTCGCGAGAAAGACTGAAGCTGCTTGCACCGTCATGTCGCTCCAGAAAGAGGTTATCCATCTGGTAGTCTCCAATGTTCAGATCTTGAACAACAGTGGTATCCATCCCAGTACAAAAATCTTGGGATATCCGAAGGTCAGTTGGCATTTTCGGAAAGTGAGTGGGGTACAAGTCTGCCAGCTATTGAGAGGTTGTCGAAGCAACTGGGTTAGAGGTCCTAGCGACAGCAGCAACAGTGTGGGTGGCTAAAGTGACAGTTACCTCTGCAAGTCGGTCCAAATTTAGAGGGGTCACAGCAGGAACATGGGAAGCAGCCGCTACACTTGCACTCTCCTCCACCACTTGGGCGTTCGGAAGTGGGGTCTGCTGAATCAACCAATGAAGACTCAGTAGACTGGGAGGAACCACCAGATGTAGCCCCAAAGGGAGGTGGTGCAACTTCCAGCGGCTCTCTCATGCCGGTATCTTCCCTTGGGGTCTCGGGGAAAAAATCATCTCCGTCGATAGTGGAACGGTCGGAGTGCACAGAATTAGCGGGGTTTGGAGGCTCTGCAACCTCAGCAACTAGGCCGCTCGCAACAACTTCCACAGTAGGGGGGACTTCATTTTCTGCAGCCTCCACAACTGGCTCGGCCTCAGTAGTTGGTGTGGTCCTAGCACTTTGTTCTACCTCAACATCTAGAAGTACTGCCCTGCTGGTCCTGAACCTTGTGACCCTTGTATTAATGGGAAGGTCGTCGTCGTTGTCGTTGTCGTCGTCTGAATCTGAGGAAAGTCCGATGGCAGTAGAAGAACCTCCGGGGTCGGTGGCATGGCCGATGGGCCCTGAAAAGAAAAAAGGTTATGTGATTACCAAAGTAAACGTAAGAAGTCCAAGGAAGCAATGCAAAATATTTTCTAAGTATGGGTACGTTTCAGAGTCTCTTCCTACTTGGTGAGGCAGGTGCCTCGGCAACTGATGCCGCTGCCTCTTGGGCTGCCCTTAGTCTGGAGCGGGTCGTCCGTAACTGTCGTGCGGACTTGAGGGGGAGCAATTTGCTCCAGACGGGTGAGGCTTCTCCAACGTAGTCAGGGATAGAAGCTTGAAGCGACAGAATATACTGGTCTGTTTCCCTCGGCCAGAGGGCAAACGAAGAGATAAGTCAGGCTACGGGATGGGTTCCATCGCAGGGACTACGGGAGCACTGTTGCAAAAGTTGAAGAAAGAATTGAGGTTGCGGTGCCAGAACAGCCTTTTACTAGGAGTAAAGGCGCCCTTTCTTCCAAGTGAGAGAAGCTCCATGAAGCCTAAGCCCTCTACAAGTAGAGCGGAATAATCACGGGCAAACTGCTGAAAGCTCTGGTGGTAATCAGTCTGAAGCGGAGGGGCATGTGGGACGCCTGATCCATGCCGAACTGCTCAAGGACCTTGTTCGGTTGATGGATGACACTGGACATGCCCTCCTCTTTCCACACGGGTAGAAATCTGGGGCGTATCATGGCAGCAATAAGAAGGGAGTTGGCCTGGACACTGTCGAGGGTGAAATCAACATGGTGAGCCTCGGAAAAATAGAATGGAAACACATAAATGCCTGGAAAAAGCTGAGTGAAAGGGCAGAACACACATTCCTCCATGCAGTCTACATAATCTGCAAAGCGTCTGTTGGTGCCAAGACCAGACCAGTGAGAGATGCGCACTTGCCTCGTGACAGGTTGACCTTTTGCATCTAGAACTGGACGACACTCTGCATCAAGGACTTCGTTTGTGAAGAAAGGCTCATGTTCTTTAGGGACGGGGCCCGTGGCAGGGAATCTCTCATAGAAGAAAGCGGTCAGGAACGGTCGAGAACTGAGTGTGTACAAAGTGCTCTACACATCATAGCGGGCCCATGGATCGCTCCCTCTCCGAATGGATGAGGTCAAGGCGGAAGTATAAGTTTCCCAAGAAGAGGGGGACCAGAGGGATCTGGCTGCCGCTGCAAAGTTTAATAGCCAACGGGAACACCAAAGGGTTAATACTCTCAGCAAGTTTTGCTGGGGAGAAAAAAAAAAAAAAAAGAAGTAACTGACGAAGGCGGCCAAGTACAAGTTGCTGCGGTAGCCCGGCCCAACTACGGAGTTGCAACTCTCCTCTGTGATGTCGCCCACAACTGGTTGCAGGTCCTTGAAGAAATGCTTCAGCCAGAAAGATACGTGGTTTTGTCCCTTTTGGGCCTCTTCTGGAGTAGTTCCCCAGTCCTAAGATCAGACCAAGAGCCATACTTCCGCGCCTCTCGAAAGGCTCCTTGGAGGGCAGTGACAACAACTTGTTCTGCAGGAGTCAGGGACGCTGGATTGAAGCGGTGATCTCCACGAGTGCTCAAGCGCAGAAGGACGGCAACATCTTCGATGGTGGGAGTTATCTCCCCCCAAGCCAAAGAAAAAGTGTGAGTGTCGCGGCTCTAGCGGGAGACAACCATATCAGTGTTGGTTAGTACTTTGCGCACTGATAACACCCTCGAAATCGAAACGGCATTGTAGAGACGAACATCCTGCAATTGCTGCTCGAACCCACCATCTGCAATAATGTCATAAACCCAGAGGGACCAGCCTATTGAAGGGCCCGAGTGAGTGCGATAGTAGATGTATGAATGGGGAAAGTCACCACACTCCACATGAAACCGCAGTGCAGAGACTGGGTTCACCATGCCAGCATCATCCAAAGCAGCCTCACTAAAAGGAAGCAGAGGCTCCCCCAAAGGAAGGGCATCAGGAACGAAGGAGTCAACGGACTTCCAGAAAGGGTCAGCTAGCCCTCCGAAGTATGAGGCCCTCCACTCAGTAGGGGGTGGGTCAGCCCTGTCGGATAGAAACCTTGTGCTGGCCATAAGGAAGTATAAAGAAAAGTAAAGAAGACTCCGGAAAGTGGGGACAAGGAAAAGAAGACAAGGAGACAGAAAGTGTGTTTTGGCGGAAGTGGGGGACCAGTGGACCCAAGGGCGCTATTTATAAAGAAAGTAGCAACAGGGTGTTGACACACTTCCCTAGGCCCATTATGACCCGTCAGTTAAGAGGGTAATCCTTTTAAGAGCTGACGCAACCCTTGGGTTACTTGCTGGCGTCATGCACGCGTGGGAAACCAGGAACGTGTCCCCCACTGGGGCAGGGGGCCAATGTAAAGGGTCAAAAATTAAACCCCAAATTAAGTATGGGCCTAAGTATTGAGGTCGCCCCAAAGAGGTGACCAGGAATGAAAAAGGAGCATGGGCTAAAGTCCAAGAGAAGTGGGCCAACAGTGGCCCGGAGTAGGTCCGACCCGCCAAGGGTCCAAACAGTCTCCACGAAGGGTCCGACCCGCCAAGGGTCCAAACAGTCTCCACGAAGGAAATGACCGAGTCAAGTTGCAGCAAGAACACATGCGACGGCCAAGTTGCAGAGGGAATACATGCAGCGGGGAAGTTGCCGAGGCACTTTGTCTTAGCGCCGCCATTCCAAGTATTCTCGGTTCCGTCGCCACCTGGAGTTGCTGATGGAAGGAGAGAACCGAGGCGCCCAAGTTGCATAGGCACTTTGTCGGCGCCGTCATCTCCAATATTGTCGGTTATGCCATTTGAACTTGCCACAGGAAATGACTACCGCAGCAACTACTGCCGCCGCAACCAACTTGCGGAGGGAACATCTCGCCAAGGTGAGAGCAGCCTCTGGGAAAAGCTTCCCCTCTGCACGTAGAGGGTAATGCCTGGCGCTGATAGCAGGCCCCAAAATTCATTTAACTTGGCACTGATAGCAGGTCACAAGACTTACTAGTTGGAGTTGATGGCCGGCCCAGGGTGCCAGTTTACCGCGGCGATCCCGCGAAGATGGGAGCAGGGTAGCCCGATCATAAGGGACTCCCTTTCCATTACCCAGGACATAGACCTGCCTTAGTCGCACGGGCAGAACTAAGGAAGCCCCTTGGGCTTGGTACTAAGGAACAACACGGCTGATAGCAGGCTTGGCTGTGGCCTTTGCCCTGGGAAGCTGGGGAGTTTGTGGTTGGGTGGCTAAGGGTGAAGGCTTCACTGCAGTGAGCATGAACATAGTCGATAGCAGACTAATGGAGTGTTGAGAATGCATGCAGTGGCCAAGTAGAACTGAGAAGGCAAGTGCAGCAGCAAGGTTTACCGCTGCAAGTGCACTTGCTGAGGTTCGAGCTGAGAAGGCAAGTGCAGCGGCAAACGCTCCCGTCGTAACTGCAGTTGCTGAGGCTCAAGAGGGAGTTGCAGCGCCAAACACTCCCATCGCAACTACACTTGCTGAGGCTCAAAAAGGTAGGTGCTGAGGCAAACAGATAGCACACAGTACATGCAGAAGGACACGTGGCACCTTCAGCCTGGTGGCTCAAGTCAGAATATTCCATGTGATCATCTAGGACACATGTCCTCTCTCTATTTGGCCACTTGGTGTCCTCTTGGTGCCAAGGAAAAGCCTATATAAATAGGACCCATTTCCCAAAGTTCAACAAGAGGAATTTTGGGGATTTGGGGGAGATGCTGCCTATTTTGGCACTGCCATACATTTCTTCTTGAGCTACTTGCTTCACCCTCACCTAGTTGCACACTCTTCAACTTTCAGACAGTTGTTGCTGCTTATTCTCAAGCCACTTCCACCATTCTTGGACCATTAGCATAGTTTTGCCTCTCTAATCACCTTTGCTAACCTCGAACCCCCCTGCATTTCTGGCGATTCCGCTGGGGAGGCTGCTTTGTTGATGGTTCATACCCGCAGTGGTTTACACACCTCACTGGAAAAAATGGCAGAGGATGAAGTTCACCAAGGCTCTTCAAATGGCGAAGCAGCACATGCGGAGGACCGTGACCACAGGGTTGTGATTGAGGCAGTTCAGTCACTCCAGGATACGCAGAGGGAGATCCTGGCAGCTTTGCAAACTCTCACTGAGGCTATTATGGCCATGGCTTCTCGACCAGCTCCAGTGCAAGCACCTCCGCCCGTAGCAGTCCCAAACCTAGTGCCTAACCTGTTCCCTGAGGTTCGGGCTTCGATCCAAGTGCCCTCGGTGGTACTTCAGGCGAACAGTGCGGCCGCTGGTTCAGCTACACAGGAGCAGACTGGACCATTCCAGCCCACTCACTTTGTTACTCTAGCCGTTGTACAAGCTATACTCGAGCAAGAGCGTAGCAAGAAGCAACTCCCATCTCTCCCTGACTCAGATGTGAGGGCCCCATACTCACAGGAGATCTTGACTGGGTATACAGTGCCCAAGTTTATTAAGTTTGATGGGAAACAAGGCAATGCCAGAGAACAGGTGGTGAGGTTCATTGAAACTCTTGGTGTCCATGGCAGTGACCACTTTTTGCGCTTTCGGGAGTTCTCCAAGTCCACTTACTGAAAGGGCTTACAGCTGGTATGTGAACTTGGCTCCCAACTCGATCAAGAGTTCGGAGGAGATGGTGAACAAGTTCCACACGAAGTTCTTCCAAGTCCAAGAGAAAGTTACAACCCTCACCCTTGGGCGAGATATCTAAAAGGAGGGCGAAGATATACTGGATTATGTTAAGTGGCTCCAAGATAAGGCTATTGACTGTCATGAACCAGTGGATAAGGCCCATTTAGTCAGCATATGTGTGGAGGGTGCCATACGCGACTACAAAAATTTCTTGGTGAATCATAATCTGCCTACCATTTCAGCCTTGATTGAGGCAGCTAGGAACCTCAGTACCACTGCTCCCTTGCACAGATTCTTCGTGACAGCCACCGCTACCCTCGCAGTGGCAGAGTTGCTGCGGTAACCTCTACAGGAGGGAGCCGGCTCGCAAGGGGAGGGGACGTCCTCTCGGAAGAGAAAGAGTTATGAGGACAGAAAATCCATGTCCTTGCAGCGTTGAGAATGTTAAGGCTCTGGTTAAAGAATGGGTAGCTGATGGTGACTTACCTTGCTTCAGTTGACTGTCCCTTCAACCAAGAAGGACAAAGAAAGCCCGGATTATTGTTCTATCACAAGATCTACCTGACACCCTACGAGGGACTGTTTGGACTTTGAAAGTATCTTCAGAAGAAAGTTGACGCCAAATGAGCTGAAGTTCAAAATGCCTAACCGTGATGTGCGAGGACCCTATCCTAACCACAAGGGGAAGGGAAAGAATGTACATATTATGATTGGCTATCTCTCGGGCCTGTGCGTGATCAAGTGCATATGGCGTCTTACTATGATGAGTTAGAAGGAATTGCAACCAGCCAACTCCCTGAGACAGTGTACCTGCAAAAGGCAAAATTCGCAGAGGATGCTAATGCCCAGGCCTTGCAAAACTCTGTTAAGTTTCGCGCTTTCTTTGACCAATTGGGGCTGAGCCAAGCGCGCCAGGTTGGAAGCAACAAAACCCCTCATTAATATCTTTTGAATGTGCACCATGATGAAGTTGCTGAGGCTAAGGAGTATGCGCCTCGGCGCATCCAGGAAGCTTATGGGCTGTTACTTTTTCAGAGGCAGACAGAGCATACCCAATTTCCCCAATAACTGTCCTCTTTTTGTCACAGCATACATCAATGATGTAAGAGTTCAAGCGTGCTTTCCTTGATGGCGGGGGCGTCCATAAAACATCATCACTACTGACACCTTGCAAAGGCTGGCTGTCCCAGAGTCCAGGATGGTTCGCCAACCCATCACTGTGACGGGTTTTGGCGGCGAGAAAAAAAAAACCAAGGGCCATGTGGTTGTGGACTTAGCAGTTGGTGAAATCTGTTTCCGCAACCAAGGTTCATGTGATTGAAGCGGACACAAATTGCCACATGATACTTGGCAGAGCTTGGATGCACCGATTGGAGCTATCCCATCGAGTTATCACCAATGCGTGAAGGCAAAGTTGGGAAAAGCGCACAGTAACCATATAAATGCGGTCTGAACAGCCATTTGGGGTTGAGGAGCACACTATTCAGATGGCAGTTTTCTTTACTGAGTTGTCAAAGGTTGAACTCCAAGGTCCGGTAAAGTTGCAGGAGTAAAATTGCCAAAATGGGAAGGCATTCGGGATGCAGGGGCTGCTCCAGAAAGTAGTGGGCAGAAGAGGAGCAGCAAGTCCACAAGTCCTCCGCCCAAGATTGTTAAGGTGCGGGAGGGCGGTAAGACAATTTACTACCTATGACGGGTCTTGGAGGGCAGGCTTCATACCTTGGGAGGATGGCCCCGAGACAAATAAATGTGACGATGACGAGTCCCAAGAAGAGTTGGTGGAGACGCCTGAGCCCGCTCCTAAATGCGTGCAAGATAGACCCAAACAGCAGCAGGAGGTACTTGCTGAGGTCAACCTTTGCTGAGGTCAACCTCAGCGACTTACCAGGGCAGAGCAAGCCCCGTGTTCATCAGCGACACAATGGCTCCAACAGCTAAGGCAGAATTGATAGCGCTACTGAAGCGGTACGAGGAGATACTTGGTCTTGACCCGTCTCTTGTCACCCATCACCTGGATACTTTTCCCAACTCTAAGCCAATAAAGCAACATGCTCGAAAGTATCACCCTGACCTTGAGGCAAAGATTAAGGAAGAGGTAGAATAGTTGCCGAGGGCCAAGTTCATTGAGCCTATACGGTACCCAACTTGTCTAGCAAATATTGTGCCTGTGGAGAAGAAAAACGGCCAGATCAGGGTCTGCGTAGACTTTCCCGACCTGAATGAATGAGGCCTGCCCGAAAGATGAGTTTCCATTGCCCCATGTCGACACACTTGTCGATTCTACTGCGGGCCATAAGATGTTCTCCCTTATGGATCGGTTCAGTGGTTATAACCAGATCAAAATAGCATCAGAAGATGCAGAAAAAACGGCATTTAGAACACCCTTGGGAAATTTTTTGTATACAGTGATGCCCTTCAGTTTGAAAAACGCAGGGCCAGCCTACCAACGGGCTATGACTGTAGTGTTCCCTGACATGTTGCATCATGAAGTGAAAGTATATGTGGATGATCTAGTGGTCAAGTCTACCAAGGCAAACCGACACCTCTGCGACTTGGAAAACGTTTTTCAGCGGTGCCGCAAATTCTGCCTAAAGATGAACTCTCTCAAGTGTGCCTTCGGAGTTACCGCCGGCAAGTTCCTTGGCTTTTTTGTACACCGGCGGGGGATTGAAGTAGATGCGGATAAGATTAAATCAATCATGCAGATGCCACCACCACACTCTTAAAACGCATTGAAGAAATTCCTAGGCAAAGTGTCATATCTCTAGAGGTTCATTCCAGCCCTTGCTGAGATAACATTTTCCTTTGGGACACTTTTGAAAGGGAATCACAATTTTGAATGGTTGCAAGAACACCAGCAAGCATTTGATGTGGTGAAGAAAGCACTTACAATGATTGCCCTACAACCCAACAAGCCTCTGCTATTGTACCTGACGTCTATACCTCTATCTATTGGGGCTCTACTTGTCCAAGACGTAGATGGCATTGAGAAGCCAATCTATTACATCAGTCGCAAAGTCAATGGTGTCGAGTCGCGATATACCCCAATTGAGAGGCATTGTTTAGCCTTAATCTTCACAGCGCGAAAGTTGCGCCACTATTTTTTGGCACACCCGATCCATGTTGTGACCCCGGAGTGATCCGGTCCGCTACTTGCTAAGCAAACTTGCTTTGACTGGAAGAATGGCAAGATGGCTTTTGGCTCTAGCAGAATATGAAATCACTTGTGTTACTACTCCCAAGGCTATTAAGAGCCAAGCACTTGCAGACTTACTGGCCCAATTCCCATCTGGTGAACATGAACCTACAGAGGTATCTCTACCAGGTGCGGTCCATGACTCAGCAGCTGCAGTTGAGGCTTATTGGGACTTAAAATTTGATGCAGCTTCGGGAGCTGAGAAAGGCGGAGCTGGCATAACACTAACCAGTGAAGAAGGAGAGAAATTTCATCTATCATATAAGCTTGATTTTGAATGTTCAAACAATGAGGCTGAACATGAGGTGTTGATACAGGGTCTAATCGTTGCCCAAAAGAAGGGACTCCGCAAGTTGAAAATTTTGGGCGCCTCCGAGTTAGTTGTCAGGCAAACAATGGGTGATTTCGCCTTAAAGGAGCCTCTGTTTGGCCTGTATCGCACCGTGGTTCAAGGATTGCTCACTCAATTTGATGATGTCCAAATCCAGCATACCCCGAACACACAACCGTTTCCCCGATGCCTTGGATATATCAAATGATAGTATAGCCATCGTCATCGAGAAAAGAAGAACACCAGCAGTGTTAGCCGAAGAACATACAGAGCAAGATGCTAAGGGATGGAAAGCAGATATAATCCAACAGAACAGTTGAAAACAGGCCAGGGAACAATCAGACCAGCAGAACTTGCATAATTTTTGCTCCTCAAAGGAGAGTTGTATTTTCGCGTTGCCAACAACTTGTTGGCAAGGTGTGTCGGTAGACAAGAAGCAACGTACAGACTTAAGCAGATCCATGCTAAGTCTTGTGGAGATGGAGATATCAATCTATACCAACGAATACGGAGGTAAGGGTATTACTGGCTAGAGATGGAAAAGGAAAGTACTAAGTTGTAGAGGCAATGTGCAAAATGCCAATCCCATCCTAAGGAAGAGGAAGCCCATTTCTTAAGTAGTGAAGAATGGAGGCAGCCATATGTCGACTACCTTGGAAATGGCACACTGCCTGAGAACAAAGCCGATGCAATCAGAGTTAAGAGGCGGTCCCTCCGCTTTTTCCTTGACCAAAGGATGAGGCAAATGAGGTGCTGAGGGAAGCCCACAAGACAGAACATCAAGGAGGGTAGCGATTATGTGGACATCTCATTCACCTGGGCTACTACTGACCGACAATGGAAGAAGATGCTAAAAACTTTGTAAGGAGATGCCAATCCTGCCAGAAGTTTGGGAACTTGATACATGCACCGATGGTTGAGCTGCACAACATCAAGACCCCTTTCCTGTTCCATACTTGGGCATTTGACAGCGCAGCAATCGAAAGGCCACAAATTGCAGCGACTGAAGTTAGTACCAAGTGGGTGGAGGCCATGCCAATGAGGAAGGCAGACGGGGCAGGAGTAGCCAACTTCATTAGAGAAAGCATAATCTGTAGGTTTGGCATACCAGAAGTAATGTTGTCCAACAATGGAACTCCCTTTGTAAATCGTCATGTGGGAAGATTGTTGAACGCTAGGAATGGCAACGGGGCGGGGCGGGGCCGGGGACTGCCCTTCCCGTCCCCGACCCCCAAAGATTAAAAAATCCCCCTCTCCGCCCCTGATCCCCACCAGGGGAGCCCATCACCCTCTCGTTCCCGTCCCCTAACGAGGATCGGGTTTCCCGGACCCCGAAATGTCCCCGAGCTTTTTTTTTTTTTTTTTGAATTTTGTTTAACAACTCACTTACTAATCAATATATATCACAAATCAAAAAAAAAATTAACAGATCAATATATAACAGATCTAACAGATCAATTTTGTTTAATATATAACAGATCAATATATAACTAACACAGATTAAAAAAAATTATTCTGAACAATACAGATCAACAACATCAGATCAGAGAGAGAGAGAGATAATAGATTTGAGTACAACTCCATCGTCTGGCACAGATCTAAGCGATGCCAATGACCAGGCTCTATGGCGAGATCGACGGTAGTTGTGGTGGTGGGTTCGGTGGTGGTGAGAGAGAGATGGACCTTCTGCTTAAGAATAGAGAGAGATGAAGTGGAGATAGAGAATGAGAAATTGAGGCGAGGAGAAGAGAGTTCCCGTCCCCGGCCCGAAAATTATTAGGGATGTATTTTTCAATACCAGCCCCGGCCCTATAGTAAATAATTTTCGGGGAAAACCCGATTTATCGGGACAGGAGAGAGAGAGGGGGGTCGGGGCCAGCGGTGATGGTGGCGATGTCGCCGTGTCGTGACTATGAGAGAGTTGAGTTGAGAGAGAGAGAGAGTTGAAAACGAGAGAGTGAAGAGAGAGAGAGTTGAGAGAGAGAAGATAAGTGTCAGAGAGAGTGAGATAGTTGAGAGTCAGTGAGAGAGAAGATAAGATCAAAAGTGAAATAGATATTTATATAATACAACTAAGAGGAACAGAGGCGGGGATGAATCGGGGAAATTTCGGGGCGGGGCCGGGGCCGACGAGCCTATTCCCGTCCCCGGCCCGAAAATTATTAGGGATGTATTTTTCAATACCAGCCCCGGCCCTATAGTAAATAATTTTCGGGGAAAACCTGATTTATCGAGACAGGGCGGTCCGGTCCTCGTTGGGCCGAGTTGATATTGCCATCCCTACTGAACGCCTACCAGATCAAGCAGCACAAGTCTAGTCCATACTACCCCCAAGGGAATGGACAAGACGAGGTGACCAACAAAACCATCATCCGAATATTGAGTGAAATAATGGATGAAGCAGGGGGCACATGGTCTGAATGACTTCCTGTAGCACTCTAGGCGTATAGAACGTTAAAGAGAAAGCCAACTCAGGCAACCCCATTTTCCCTAGTGTACGAGTCTGAAGTTGTGTTACCAGTTGAGTTGGCAGCACCCTCAGCAAGAATGGCTATGTCAGCACACTTAGTTCCAGACAGCAGAAAGAATGACATAGAGGCAGCTGAAGAAAGAAGAGATCGAGCCTCGCGGGCAATGGAAAAGTATAATCAATCCATAGCTCGTGCCTACAATCAATCTGTTTAGCACAAGAAGTTCAATAAAGGGGACTTGGTATGGAAGACAATGGATAAAATCATGCGAGGGCAACTAATTCCCAAGTTCTCACCAAGATGGGAAGGCCCATACAAAGTTGCTGAGGCAAGCAACAGCGGGTACTACAAGTTGACAAGAGTAGATGATGGGTTCAAAACTGGCCCTATCATCGCCACGTTGTCTGCATGCTCGAGGAAACCATCGACTGCCTGAAGCCTATCCCTTATCCACGATAGGTCCAAACCGTTCCTCTCAAAGCCGCTCAGGTTTGCCTCGGCACTTTCCACGAACTTGCTAGGGGTGGTCATAATCTTCTTTGTAGTAAGGTCGCAAATGAAGCTGGCGAGTGACTCCAGCAGTGCTGTCTGCACCATAGATCCAGGAACGTTAAAAGCAGGAAAGGTGCCGAGGTGCAGCTCCTGGATGCGGGGCGAGAGTGGGAGCAGCTGCGGAGGAGACCCAATAACTTAGAAAAGAAACTTTCTCTGAGGGCTGAGGGGACTCCCTCACACCCCTGCCAACTTCAATCACTGGAGGGGGACTGGTGGAGGGACCAAAGATCTAAGGACGATGCACTTCCCTTGAAGATGATTTCCCAGCAGCATTGGAATAGGTAGATGCAGCGTTGGCAGCCGGGTGAACTAGCCTCGCGAGAAAGACTAAAGCTGCCTGCACCGTCATGTCGCTCCGAAAAGAGGTCATCCATCTGGTAGTCTCCAACGTTCAGATCTGGAACAGCAGTGGTATCCATTCCAGTATAAAAAATTTGGGATAACCCAAGGTCAGCTGGCACTTTCGGAAAGTGAGTGGGGTACAAGTCTGCCAGCTGTTCAAAGGTTGCCAAAGCAACTAGGTCAGAGGTCCCAGCGACAGCAATAACAGTGTGGGTGGCTAAAGTGACAGCTACCTCTGCAAGTCGGTCCAAATTTAGAGGGGCTACAGCAGGAACAGTGAAAGCAGTCGCTACACTTGCACTCTCCTTAGCCACTTGGGCGTTCGGAAGTGGGGTCTGCTAAACCAATGGAGACTCAGTGGACTGGGAGGAACCACCAAAGGGAGGTGGTGCAACTTCCAGCAGCTCTCTCATGCCGCTATCTTCCCTTGGGGTCTCTGGGCAAAAATCCTCTCCGCCGACAGAGGAACGGTCGGAGTGCACAGAATTAGCGAGGTTTGGAGGCTCTGCACCCTCCAACTAGGCCGCCCGCAACAACTTCCACAGCAAGGGGAACTTCATTTTCTGCAGCCTCCACAACTGGCTCAGCCTCAGTAGTTGGTGGGGCCCCAACACTTGGTTTTTCTTCAACATCTAGAAGTACTGCCGACAGAGGAACGGTCGGAGTGCACAGAATCAGCGGGGTTTGGAGGCTCTGCACGCTCCAACTAGGCCGCTCGCAACAACTTTCACAGCAGGGGGAACTTCATTTTCTGCGGCCTCCACAACTGGCTCAGCCTTAGTAGTTGGTGCGGCCCTAGCACTTTGTTCTTCTTCAACATCTGGAAGTACTGCCCTGCTGGTCCTGAACCTTGTGACCCTTGTAACAATGGGAAGGTCATCGTCGTTGTCGTCGTCTGAATCTGAGGAAATTCCAATGGCAGTAGAAGAACCTCTGGGGCCGGTGGTATGGCCGGTGGGCCTTGAAAAGAAAAAAGGTTATGTGATTACCAAAGTAAATGTAAGAAGTCTAAGGAATGTGATTTCCGGTTAGTGATGCTTCCAACCCAATTTGCATCTGTATGTACTTCCACTTGAAGATGTCCTTGTTTTTTAAATATCAAGCCTTTATCAGGAGTTCCCTTTAGATACCTTAGGATCCTGTATGCTTCTTCAAAGTTCTCCTTTCTTGGTGAATGCATGAATTGGCTTACTCTGCTTACTGCGAATGCTATGTTGGGACGTGTGTGACATCCGAGCAAGCCTGTTTTTTTGAGCAAGTCAATTGTGTACTTGCGCTGAGTGACAAAAATGCCCTCCTTAGATCTAGCGAACTCCATTCCAAGGAAGTATCTTAGTGCTCTAGGACCTTTATCTCGAAATCTTTAGCAAGTCCCTTCTTTTACTTTTTCGATTCGGCACTATCATTACCTGTTAGAATTATGTCATCTACATAAACAATCAAGATAGCTACTTTACCTTCTCTTGAGTGTTTATAGAACATAGTATGGTCTGCTTGGCTTTAACTGTATCCAAGGTTTTTTACAACCTTCCCAAAGCGTTCAAACCACGCCCTTGGGGATTGTTTGAGGCCGTATAGAGACTTGTTTAATTTGCAGACTTTATCTATACCAAACTTCTTTTCAAAACCTGGAGGTAGGTTCATATAGACTTCTTCTAGATTTCCATTTAAGAAGGCATTTTTTACATTTAATTGATGTAGAAGCCAGCTGGAATTAACTGCTAGTGACAGTAAAACCCGAATTGAGTTCATCTTGACAACTGGAGCGAAGGTTTCTTGGTAGTCAATCCCGAGGGTTTGTGTAACTTTTTTGCCACGAGTCTCACCTTATATCTTTCCACGCTACCATCAGCTTTGCACTTCACTGTAAATACCCATTGGCACCTAGTAGTCTTTTTGTCCTTAGGCAGGTTCACAGATGTCATATAGCATTTTATGCATAATATGAGTTTGATTATTAAATATGCTTCTGGGTGAATGTCCATCTACACATCGTACACCTGAGATCCTTACCCACGTAACATAGGTCGTGACCTAACCTACTCAATCATGACATGACCTATTGATGCGGAACGCATCACCTATTCATGGGCTCTTTGGGTTTATATGGCTTGGTGGTTAGAGCCAAGAGTTTTCCATGGTGTATTCCCTTTTCAAGACTCACACCTTAACCTTGAGGTGGCCAATCTGTGTGTGTGTGTGTGAGAGAGAGAGTGAGAGAGAGAGAGAGAGAGAGTTGCGTCTCACTGGTGCATGGGATTCCCTATCCTCAGGGGATGCAGTCATGCTTTGTACATCCTCTGTACCTGGGAGCACATTTAGTGTACTCCATTACCCATGCCTCCAGTCTTTGGTTAGGTCTTGTAATGGCCATCACTGTCAGAATCAGCAGAGGCTGCCACTTGGCAAGCCCTCTTCTGTGCTGCGTTTCTATACACCAGGAGGTCTTCTTCACCATCATGAATGTAATGGTAATTGTTAGAATTTACCATAAACCTACCACCACTACCACCTCCACTTCACCTACTCTCCACCACACTCCTATATAATAACTCTCTCCTAGGGAAAGGTTTCGCAGCCCTTGCTATCTTTTCTGACTCTATTATCTTTCTTACTGCTGCTCTCTCTCCTAGAACTCTTTAGGTACAGTTATCACCCAAGCTTGGTCTTCTTCCATCAGGTGTTATTTGAAATCTTTTAATCATCTTGTCACCTATCCCCACCCTACTTAGAATCAAACCTAAAATGGTATGATGAACAGATTGTACAGGAAAAGTAATAATTAGGGGGGATCTGTTGTATTATAACTTATCCTTTAGCCTGTGTTTGAAATCTTTGATTTTCGTAGGGATTTCCCTCCCTCTTCTTTTCCCCCCACAAATTCGTACACATTGAAGATCCAAGCACATCCTTACAGAAAATTGAACTGTTTAAAAAAAAAAATGATTTGCTTATATTGCTTGCATGCTTATTCTAAATCTGCAATGTATATAATTGATGATAGTACCGTTATTATCCCTGCAAAAAATTAAAATATTTAGTTCTATCTTTTTACTATTTTTATTAGTAGTATTATAATAATAATATTATTATTTACTATTCCACTTGGTTGTTCTTACGAAGTGCTACTTGCAGATTATAGATGCGGCAGATGAGGTGATTGATAGTGTTGACACAGATGAATTAGCGAAGTACTTTTCTTTCAAAAGTGATCCAGAAGATGAGGGGGCTGAGGTTTGTATCTATGTTTCCAGTGTCTTTCTTCTCACTCAAAATCCTGAGGAAACTGAACTACTGAGGCATTATCTTCTTTTCTATGGTATGGTACAAGGAAGGCAAGATCTTAGTTCTCTATAATTATGGTTTCAAACTTTTGACTGCTGCCAATTAAAACATGTAATGAACTGACATCTAGCTGTGGAGTGAGGCACTTGCAGATGTTCTCCCTCTGAGTTTGTTTTGTTGTTTGCCTGACTGGTTCATATTATAAAGTAATGGAAGCTTACATTACTTTTTTCTCTGTTATTAACAGAAAGTTAAGAAGAAGATGGAGACGGCACGTGACCAATTAGCGGAAGCTCTTTACCAAAAAGGATTAGCTATGGCAGAGATTGAATCCTTGAAGGTAAAGATTTATTTCGTAGTGTAATGTCTAGTGTTCGCTTTTTAAATTCTGCATAGAAGAAATGGTGGTTTTATGGTCCTATCCTTGTCTTTAGGAGCCATTGGGCCTCTAAATGAATGGAAAGATGTCACGGACATAAAGACAGATGGTAACCAATCCAAGACCTGGAGTCCCTACTATTTAGGACAGTGGCTGGTTGTGACAGGGCTGGATGCTGTGAGATCATTTATCTTGTTTAAATTTCATGCTCCTTGTGCTGATATAAAAAAAATAAAAATAAAAAATTCATGTTCATTTTAACCCTCAGTTTCAAGTCTGTTTAAGCTGTATGACTGGTGTCTGATGCAAATTGTTTGTCCTGTAAGATGGATTGTAAGGAAACAGAAAGAAATTGGTGATGCATATGCATAGATCGAAAGCAGTTTTTATTCAGGTATTAAATATAATCCAAAGATACCAAATGCCTCGGTTTGCTAGACTAGGTAGAATAGACTCTTGTAAGGAGGAGCTGGTCGATGTTGGATACTTGAAGAGAATTTTTGGTAAAATAGGATTGAGTTTCAAGAAAGGAGACATCCATAATCACCCAAATGTTTTTGTTTGAGGATTATAGCACTTGTAGCCTCTTTTGTTTGGAGCATACCCGATGAAAACACAATTTTCTGCTCTAAGATCAAGTGTGGATCGAATTTGGCTGGGTATGTGAACGAAAATAGTATAGCAAAAAATTTTTGAAGGCAAATCTGAATTAATTCTGCAATCAAGAAATGTTTTTTTGAAATATTCTAGGGGTGTGACATATTGCAAAACCCGGGTAGGCATTCTGTTAATTAAATAAGAGGCTGTCAAAATGGCATCTCTCCATAGATATTTGGGAACATACATAGAGAACTTTATGGTTCAGGCTACTTTCAGTAAATGCTTATTTTTTCTTTCGGCAATACTATTTTGTTGAGTGTCACGACATATAGATTGATGAAAAATACCTTTTTCCCTAAAAAATTCCCTAGATTTTCATTGAAGTACTCTTTTCCATTATCAGCTTGAAAAATACTAATTTTGAATGAAATTGATTGTCAATCATTTTGTAAAAATCTTGAAACACGTTTTTTACTTCAAATTTGTCTTTCATCAAACAAACCTAGCAAAGCCAAGTGTGATCATCTATAAAAGTTACAAACCACTTTAATACCAGTCACGGTGGTAACCTTGGAGAAACCCCACATCACTATGAATTAAGTAGAATGGTTTAGAGGCACGGTAGGGTTTTGTAAGATAAGTAGTTCGATGACTTTTAGATAAATAACAACTTTCACATTGAAAAGACGAGCAATCCAAATTTTTAAACAAGTTAGGAAACAAATGTTTAAGATATGAAAAACTAGGATGTCCTAGTCTAAAATGCCAAAGCATTATTTGCTCGCGAGCCGAAAGTGAACTAATACTACAACCATAGCCTTGAGTTGTTTTATTGCTGGATATGTCATCATCAAAGTAGTAAAGACCATTGACCATTCTAGCACTGCCAATCAACCTCCCCAAGTTTCGGTCCTGAAATTCACAATGAGAGTCAAAGAAAACAACACGACAGTGTGAGTTTTTGGATAATTTACTGACAGACAACAACTTGCAGGCCAGTTTAGGAACATGAAGGACAGAGTGAAGAGTAATATTTTCTAAAATTTTTGTTTGAACTTTTCCTACAATGGGTGAGAAATTGCCATCAGCAATCCTAACTCTTTCACTTTCAGAATAAAATTTTTATTTGAACTTTTCCTACAATGGGTGAGAAATTGCCATCAGCAATCCTAACTCTTTCACTTTCAAAATAAAATAAATAAGTATTGAATAAAGAAGAGAAAGAAGTCATGTGATCGGATGCCCCCGAATGTACATCTGGATAGACTGAAACCAACACAAGAAATTATCACCGTTGAGTTTAATGCTGGTGATTTGCACCGAGTGAGAATCAATGTTGGAGACATGTTTCTCAATGTTTTTCGGTGAAACGGTAACAGTGGATTCAGATGTGGTTTCTGATATGGTGAAGGACAGCTTGCTGGTTCTAGGATTACCTCAGAAGGGTCAGAGAATAAGCCCTCAGCTTAGATACCATGAAAGCTAGAAAGAACAATATTTCTTATTCTCATATTTAAACAATGTACATAGCACCTCTATTTATAGGAGATACAAGGCATAAAATTAGGAATTGATTAGCTACTAATTAGCTACTGATTCTGAGGACTGATTAGCTATTATTTAGCTACTAATTTTGATCCTAATAAACTTTCCTATTCTATAGTATTGACTAAATCTAAATGTTTACAGTTTGTGATATCCAAAAGAATTCAACCATATCCTGGAAGAATTATTTTCTTTCCATTTCCAATATTGAATATAGTTGATATTTGTTAGTTTTCCTTTTCTCGGCTTCTGTGGCGCAGAGGCATTGTTCGTCATGCTATGCTTTTTAAGGGGTAAGTGTTTTATTGCCATAAAAGAGGATTTACAATGAAGTTCATGACATGCCAAAGGCAATACCACCCCCTCTAAGAGAGAGCTTACGCCTAGCCTGTTATTGCCATAAAAGAGGATTTACAATGAAGTTCATGACATGCCAAAGGCAATACCCCCTCTAAAAGAGAGTTTAAGTCTAGCCTGTAGAACAATTAAACCTCAGCAATTGGCATTTTAGGATAGAAATTTGTGTGCTTTGCAAATCCTTAGAGCCTGGTGTCAAGAGAAAATTGAGAAACTAATTGGCATGAGTAGTATTTTATTTTTGAGTTACTGCTTATGTCTACAAATTGGCTTTCATACTTAACCAAAAAAAAAAAGAAAAACAAAAGAAAAACAAGAATAGGGTTAAGTTAGTAGTTTATTGGTGGTAGTTGCTACATAATTGATGTCTGTTGGGCTATATATAATAAATCCACGTGTTTTTTGGGAGATAAATGTAGACCTTTTTTTATTCACTAGCAACTGAGTAGCGAGTAGTAACACAAGTGATGAAGACTAAAGAATTCCTCAACTGAACAGTGTGTCAACAACCAGGTAATCTCAGTTATCACTCAAGAATTCCTTCACTTACATTGCTGCCATTGCTTGGAAATGGAGACTAAATTGGGCACAGGTTTTTTTTGGTTTTTATTTTTTTCATTTATCCTTTTCGATGTTGTGATGCAAAGCGTCATTCTTTGGAAGCTGACATGGGCATGGAGATAGAAGGTGATGGGCGTGCGCGCATATCTTCAACTCGATCTGGAAGCAGATCTCGTCTTGCCTCCTGCACCAGCTGGCAGAGTCGACAACCAGGTAATTTCTAATCTCAGTTGTCACTCAAGAATAAATTCACTTACATTGCTACAATTTCTTGGAAATGGATATCGTATTTCATGAGTAAAAGATCAAAATTATTTTGTTGACACGGCTTCTACATGTTCCAATTAGTATGGTGTTAGAATTGTATGATGCACGATTCGATTCATACAATTTAATATGAGTTTCAACCAAAATTATTTGAATTGTGTTGTTTGAAAATTGGGTGTCTTGTTGAATTGAGAATTGAGTAGTTCGTCTATGTTTTTGTTTACATAATGTATTGAAATGATGCTTTTTTCTGTTACTCTACAATGAAACAAAAATAGGACAATTGCTTATATTCATATACGTGGTTATATATAATTTATTTATATTGATACTATGTAGTATTTGACTTTGATTGCTACAGTGTTCCCACATATGTGTGAGGTTTGGAAATTCCTTTCCAATAATTCGGGCTATATTTGATAAGCATCCCGCAGATCTTGTATGAGAAGGAAATAAGAAATGGAAAAAAAAAAAAAAAACTTTGTTTATAGTTTCATGTGGAAAAAACATGCAAAGAGCGAACTGCTAATACATGTATTATCTTATGCAATTTTATCTTTTCTTTTGTGGAAATTTTGTTGGAATTTTGTATTTCATTTGTTGTGATGGGTTATAGAAACCAAAAACTCACTTTTCGTAGTTTTTAGATAATTAGAGATTGACAATTCCAACTTCCTTTACTTCATTCAAAAAGTTGTTCAGAATAATTGATCAGAATTATTTTGAGGAACCGGTTTGTGCATATTATTCAAAATAATTTTACTTTTAAGAGCAGTTAGTTTTTCGTTTGTATTTTTTTTTTTCCTTTGTGTTTTTGGCGCTAACCCCTTGCAGGCAATGACACATATAGACATGGTTAATCATTTAAGGTAATCTCCTATACTTTTTGATTTTATTTTTTTCATTCAGGACAATGCATCGTTTAGGTTGGGGGCAGAAAATTCTTATTTTGAGAAGAATTTATATATTTGCTTGTTGCTATGAGTTAGTTGTTTTGTTTTTTAAAAAAAAAAAAGTTAGTGCTCATGGTAATCTTTTGTTCTATACATTGGGTGATTGGGCATACTTGTGGTATTTTATTGAAGAATGATAGTAGACTTTTAACGCTGTGAGTTTTGTGCCAATCATTTATTGGAGAGTTATTATACATCTACTCTTAATTTTTCTTTGGAAACGCATTAATTTATTGTTTAGTCTCATTATTTTTTCATTTTTGGTTGAATGCTTAGAATAAATCAATTTGTTATCATACTTTTACTCCCTCGAGGACAATGCATCGTTCAGGTTGGGGGGAGAAAATACTTATCTTGAGAAGAATTTATATGTTGCTTGCTACAATGAGTTAGTTGTTTTGTTTAAAAAAAAAAAAAAAAGTGCGCACGGTAATCTTTTGTTCTGTGCATTGAGTAAATTCGGCATACTTGTAGTATTTATTGCTTTAACTCAAGAAATTGTGTTGAAGTTTGATATGTTAGCTACTTTGT
>NW_021028576.1:53723-66488 GCF_004153795.1 Camellia sinensis
ATTCTGACTTATAATGATGTAGTCATAAGTGTCAATTTTTATACAAACATGATAAGAGAATTAATTAAATTATACATTTCAACCAACCACATACTCAAACTTTGACTATTTCAAGTTGTTATTTCACCATAATTCTAATTAAAACAATCTTCAACCCTTAATATTTTTTTTATCAAATTATAATTTGATAAAAAAAATATTAAGGGTTGAAGATTCTCTTAATTGGAATTATGATGAAATAACATCTTGAAATGATCAAAGTTTGAGTATGTGGTTGGTTGAAATATATAATTCAATTAATTATCTTCTCATAATTGTATAAAAATTGACACTTATGACTACATCATTTTAAGTCAGATTATGGAAAAAATTTTTGAGGTCCATTTGTAAATATCCTACATATTAAAAAAATAAAATAAAAAAGAAAAAGAAAGAAAAATACATAGCTTTTGGATATGTGTTTATTAGTCTTGTTTTACGGACATAAACAATTGATATTTCAATTTAATAAATTAAAAAGTAAAAAAAAAATAGATTGGGTTTTTTAGAGATAAAAGAAGCCATCTAACTCTTTTATATACTATTTAAGATGGACTATTTAATCACATAAAAAAATGAAATTATATTTAGAGATTATTCCAATATATTATGCTATTATGTACAACTATACCTGTAACAAATTAATTATAATATATATGAAAAGTTATTTTAAGCTTTCATTTTCAATTAATTGAAGTATAATTAACAAACTAACAAATAGCAATAATGGTATAATGGGATTGAAAGAGGATAAAAATAGAGAACACAGTGATAGTAAAAGTTTTAAATTTACCTAGATATACAAAAATCTAATGTTATAATAAAATCTTGAATTCTCAATAAATTTTCACATTTTCTATAAAATAAAATGACAATAAAAAATAAAAAATTTGATACCTACTTTTTTTACTTCAATTTTATGGTCTTCATTGAAGAAAACTCAATCCGATCCAAATCCTGGCACAGAACGGACATAGATACTTCAATTGCATCCATAATCACCAATAATTTTTCTCCACTATGCAAACTTATAATAAACAAATACATAAACCTCACTAAAATCAAAACCAAGACCAAATTAACGGCAGAGAAAGAGAAATTAAAAAATAAATAAATTTATAGAATGAGAGAATGTTGTCTCAAACAACTTAGATCTCACATAACCCAATTCGTTAGCTCATTCGCCAATGTCTGCAAAATCTAGGAGTTGGGATGACTAATCAAATTATTCTTTAAATAAGAATTGAAAATTGATTAATTTGTCCCATTAAGTAATTTAAATTTTTGATAGATATACTTCAGAAAAATAGATAATTTTATTTTTGTGTGATTTCTATTTTTTTTTCCAATTTATTTAAGACGGGGTTGTAGGTTTCTATTTTTTTACATATAATTTATCTGTGGTTTCTATTTGTTTTTAATTCTTATTATTTAGGTAAGTTATGATGCGAGTTAGATATTTAATAGACATGTGAGTTTTTTTTATTTAAAGTATGATGGTGGAAGATATTTTCAAATTAAATTTGTTTAGATAAACTTTAAAGATTTTTAAAATTTAAAATTGGATTTTGAGATGCAAAAGAAAGATTTTAACTAAATAAATAAAAAACAAATTTATTAATTTTATCTATTTGTATATCTGATTTTGGTTCTTTTTTTTTATGTTATAATATAATATATAAGATATAGATAGATATCTGCAACTTTCATGAAAAATATTATCTATTTTTTTTGGGAAGAAAGAAGGAAGACAAGTTTTAATATATATTTTTTTAAATCGGTGAAAGAGATTAGGATGGTGAGATTATGAAATATTTTTGTTATTAAATAAATAAATTAGTCAATAGTTTTTTTAATCTATTTTATAAATTAAAAAGTCAATAATTTTAGAAAATTAATTAATTTGTCTCATTAAGTTATTTAAAATTTTGATTGATATCTATCAAAAAAATAGATAATTATGTTAGTAAATCATAATTTAAATTTAGATGTTATATCTTTTTCAGATCCATAGCTAAATTCTTATTTTCTTTATTTTTGTGTGTAACCATAATGTATGGGAGAAATCGAAAAGAGTGCTGCAATAATTATAAGAGAAGTCAAAAAGGTTTGTGGGTTAGGAAAAGTCAATAAATGTTGAGGTTTTTTTTTTTAAATTAAAAAATTAGGATTAGGATATTAGAACTCTCACAAAACTTGTAGATTAGAAACCTCTTTTACTTATATTAGATATAGATATAGATATAGATATGGATACAATTAAATTCACGGGCGAGAGTGTACCCATAAGAGTAAAACTTCTAACCTTTAGGCCACTCAGCGACAATTCTCTCCTTGAGCATGGCTACTGTGGAAGCCGGTGAGTACCGAAACGGACCGATGTCTGTTCCGTCATACAATCGGAACTTAAGCTCCACCAAGTCCTCGTTCGGCATTTGCAACCTCAAATCTCAGCTTCAACAAAACCTCCGATCAACCTACCGAACCACAACTAACCCTTCCCACCAATTTCAACACCAGAGGGCAAGAAGTGGTAGAGAGATTCCACAACTGACTGTGGATTATGAGAGAGAGAGATGAATTTGAGGAACCATTTCTTCCTCATAGGAGAGGAAGAAAATCGGAACAGTACACCATTTCACTCCGGAAGAGGAGAGAGCTTCTACTTTCCTCCCGTGTTTTGTGTTTTCTATAGCCGGAAGAGGAGAGAGAGAGCATCTGGTGACAGATCCTCTTGAGGCCAGAGTAGTCTCAGTTGGGTTTATGGAAGGTGGTGGACTCGAAGAAATTTCAAGGTATGTGTAGAGGTCCGGCGGGCGGCCAAGGCGACGCTGCCGCCCGCCGGTGAAACAGAATTACTAGCTTTTCAACCTTGCTCTGATACCATGTAAAAAAATAAATTGATATAGATTGAATATTGACATCACTTAAACCTTTCAAAGGCAAAAAATTCTTAGAGATGTAAAATAAGATCCAATGTCTTCTTGCAGATCTTTGAAAGCTTGGATTTTAGCACATAAGAAAGGTTTGTCATTTCCTTTTCTCTTAAATGGAAATGCTGACACTTTTTGTTTCCTAATTATTCTAGGTGTCTCAGTTACTAGTTAATGCTATAAGAGTACACAAAAAATGAAAGCAAAGAAACTGGTAGTTTTTCTGTTTTCTTATTTTTCACTATAGCAACTACTTCAGTTTATCTTGTTGATAGAATTTAGGCTGTGTTTGGCAGTTGAACAATACCCAAGAGGAGCTACGTGGCATGTGGACAATTTTGAATTTAATTTTTTGAGGGAAGAGTTGTGTTTGGGTAGAAATCGTTATCATAATTTGGACTTGAGCTTGGCTGATGCCTTTGTGTTCTAGGTGAAGCATATTCACATGAGCTTTGATTCCAAACTTCGTAGGGAATCAATAAAAAAACTAGAATTATGCTACCTGCAAGTGGTTTAATGGTGGTCTAAGGTTATGATAAGCTTGTAATTTTGAAGCTAGAATGAAAGATGGTAGGGCTATTGATGGAATCATTTTGAAATAACTAAAGCTTTTAAAGTGTGAGGTGTGCTTGAATTAAAAGTTTATAAGGTGGCATGTCGTGTCGGACACTGACACAACACGACACTCATGGGAAACTTCTTGACCTTTGCCAGAAACACCTCCAAACATGTTCTACTATTTTTTAAAATATTTTAGACAACATGCTTTAAGCACTTGGGGAACATGTGCATATCGCTTAGACACATGAAATACATTACAAGTTTTGAATAAAATAACTTGGAATTCAATGATAAAAGACTAACAATGCATTAGCAATCTTTAATTTAGTTTAATGCTTAATTTAAAATTTACTACTAAAGCTTTATCTCCATTGATTTTGATAGGAAAAGAATATTTAGAAAATATATATATATAGAGAGAGGTAATAGAAATAAAAAGAAATGAAGTTAAAAGAAAGGAACGAACAAAAGAGGCAAAGAGTTTATATGTCGGTAAGTATACTTTGTCAAAAGTACATGGATGCCGGTAAATATATTTTTGTGCAAGCATATATGTCAGTATTTCCCTATCTAGTGACCTAAAAAATGCTTACTTTCCCTTTCATGGTATAAAAAATAGCCCACCCTATGGCCTAAAAAATTCATTTCCTTGGCAAGTGCCTCAAAAAAAAAATAGTCTGGGGATAATGCACGTGTTTGGTTTTCCAAGAGACCTAAAAATTCAGCACATAAAAAACAACACTGGATATACACAATTTTAAATTTTACTAACTATTTTAGGCTATTGTTGTGAAAGTCTGAAACTTAGGCAAAGCCTTAGACAACTCAATAAAATATTGCAAGTTATTAAATAAAGCATTTTGTCTGGGCTTGAGATAAAATGTTAAACAAAAGTCTGGATGCCTTTTTGACTATACTAAATTTGCAATTTTCTCTTCACAAATAAATGGCAAGTTCCTGAGTCATACTAACGTATAAATTGGTTATTAACTTCATTTTAATTTCTCAATGCAATATGGTCGAAGGAGTCACGCTAAGCTTTATAACAGTGGTCTTTGAAGGCTATAAAATTAGCCTAGATAAAAATAAATTAAAATTTGAGCATGAACTATGGTTGAATTGATTTCAGTCTGGACTTTTTTTTTTACCGACTTGAATGTGCAGCCAACCCATTGTGTTCTCTTATAACTGAATAGAATTTGAGGTTAGATAAAAAAGTTAGGTCAGTTGCATATATTGTTATCTCTTACACAGAACAGGTGCATACCTTTTTTAATGCTTATTTTTCTCAGATTTTATTTCCTCTTTCTTTGGTTAATTTAGTGACTTATTTCCTCTTTCTTTGGTTAATTTAATGACTTCTTTCCTCTTTCTTTGTAGTCTGATAAAATAAATCTGGACATCCAAAGGGTTGTTGGGTATCGCCAATGGTGTAATAAACTTTGGAATGCTGTGCGATTTGCCATGAGCAAACTTGGAGATAATTACACCCCTCCAACAAATGTGGTTCCAGATATCATGCCATTTAACTGCCAGTGGATTCTCTCCGTGTTGAACAAGGCCATATCAAAAACTGTGACATCACTGGACTCGTATGAATTTTCTGATGCTGCTACTGTAGTATATTCATGGTGGCAGTTCCAGTTGTGTGATGTGTTTATTGAAGCCGCCAAGCCCTACTTTGCCAGTGATGCTCAAGCATTTGCTTTTGAAAGGAGTTATGCACAAGACACCTTGTCGGTGTGTCTGGAATAACTAATTGGATGATGGGTTCTATTGCTGTTTGTTTTGGTTGTTTATCATTTATAATGGTAATAAGCTATCTTAATACTGGAAAGTAACATCAATTAATGCTGCTCCTCAACCTTTGTTCTACGGTTTGCAGTGCTGGACAAATGAGAAAGTAGAGTATGAGATGGATATGATTGAGTCAGCCGTGAAATCACTCAGGTCACTCAGGGCGTTGATGCCTGCAAAAGAAAGGCATGAAAGGTAAATGTTTAAATGATATGTTTTTTTGTTTTTCATTTTATTGTAATAGAATTTTTATTTTTGGGTTATTTATTTATTTTTTTTCATTCATGAAAAGCATCTAAGCTTTAGTTGTTTATTCTTTTTTTATTCCTCATATTTTAGGCCAGGGAAATATTCTAATGTTTATTTTATGAAATACCTATTTGCTATGTATACAGTTCCATTTCTGATTATACTACTTCTGTGTAAGCCAAAATTCCTTTCCTTAGATTGTAATGACAATGTTTAAATAGTGAATAAGAAAATAAATCGTTACGTAGGAGTGAGATTTTTTGAATTGTTACCAACAAATACTTTGGAAATAATATGTAGTTGCCTTTTCATAAACAAAATTCTATGAGGAAACATGAAGACTGGTTAATACTTGGTAATGGGACATGTCCTATATAGAATTTTGGTCATGGAACATTCTGTGAGGGGACATTGATGAGAATGTTCATTATTATTGTTTATATTTATAGTGCTGGTTAGAATTTGATTTGAATTTTTCCGAATTTGAGTGGTCATATGTTGTAGTAGTGACTGACCTTCCAGCATGATTGAAATGTGTTAAACAAAGATGTTGGTGGCCCATCTGAGAAGTTCTGGGGTTTACTTACTCTCCTTACTTGGTGGCCCATCTCAAAAATTAGATTCCATTAAACTTTGAGTCAGAGAGCTAGTCTTAGCTTTTTGCTAAAAGAAAATTTCTCTGAAGAGATTTTCCTCTTTAATGTGTTTTCAAAATTCCTCCCCTGGGAGTATTATACAGATCCTTATTCTCTTCTTTTCTTGAAAAAGCACTCTCCGGTTGGCGTGATGAGTTACGTAAAGACATTGAACAGCTGTGTATGCAGCAAGCTGGTCCTGGTTACCTTGCTGTGGCTACTCGAATGCATTTTCAGAGGTATATTATTTATCTCAAGTCCATCAGATGAAGTTGTTGTCATTAATATTTTTTTTGGTAGGTATGCGTTGGCATTATCTTTTCAAATTGGAAATAAGAATGCATTGTGAATTTATCCCCCCCATTAGGACAGCTGGCTTGGAGCAGGAGATTGAGAGCTTGAAAAAGAAGTTAACTGCTTGCACTAGAGAGAAGTTAAATCTCCAAGAGGAGCTTTCTCAAGTCCTTCCTGTAACATTGATGGGAAGGGCTGGGGATGGTTTGAAATAAAACAAACTTCACATGACACAACTCCTGTTTCTAGCACTAGGACAAAATTTTACATTCCTTAATGAGCTAAGATTAGCTCTAATATCACCCATTTCTATCTTCTTGACTCCTTTCCCTTCCAAACATGATACATAGTACCAGCAAGGGTCAACCTGTAAACATAATCTGTAATAGCCTTACCTCCACACTCTTCAGCAAAAGTCAGGCATTCTTCTACCAGGAAGAATTCTCCTCAAAAGAACAGTCCAAGTATATGCTGAAAAATATTAACAAAAAAATAAATGATCGTGATCAAACCCATTGCACAATACACACATGTTTTCAGAAACAATCCCCCACTTAAACATTCTATCCATTGTAGCCAGTCCTCACTGAACAGCAACCCATTACACAAAGCTCCACTTAGGAACATTTTGAGGCAACCATGCCAATTTATGTCAAGGGACGATAGGGTATAGTGTTTGAATTGCTTGCCACGCTATTCACCATTACTAGAGGGTAGCCAAAACACGGAGTCAGGCCTATTAGGATTCAATACAAAGCTAGCAGGGTATTAGCTTCAATCTCAGAACAGCAACCAATTGCACAAAGCTCCACTTAGCAACATTTTGAGGAAACCATGCCAATTTATGTCAAGGGACGATAGGGAATACCATTTGAATTGCTTGCCAAGCTGAAGCCACATTATATTCACCATTACTAGAGGGTAGCCAAAACACTGAGTCAGGCCTATTAGGATTCGATACGAAGCTAGCAGGGGTATTAGCTTTAATCTCAGTAATAACCACTCTTCTACCTCTAGGCCACTTCCAATTCCCAAAATTAATGATAAGAGGAAACTCTGCTATTCACAGCCATGCCCATATGAAAAGCAACCCTTTCCCCATATTTCTTATTCAAAGGACCCAAGGGATGCCAATTATCAAATCGCGGAAATGTAACAGTCCCATCACCAATGATATATTGATCAAAGGCTGCCCCACAGCTCTTAGTTCAAAAAACTTCCTGACAGTCCAAGATGCCTCAGTAGGAAGACACTTACCCTTAATTACACAAGTATGGACCCACTTAACCCACAAAGAATCAGCTTTCTTACTTAAAGCCCACAAAGGTTGTCTTAGCATAGTGGCCTTATTCCACTCTCTCAAATTTCTGAATCCCAAGCCCTCTTCAGCCTTTGGTGCACAAATATGCATCCACTTCACGAGAGATCTAAATATATACACATAAACATTTGATATGTGTAACTAACAGTTTGGGTTTCTTTCTCCTTAATGGATGACAATGAAGGAGAAGAATAAGCTGACTGTAATAGCTGAATGGTTGGTTGAATGTTTTGTCCAGTCAAAAGATGATGAATCAGGTTTAAATAGAGAAACTTTATAACAATGTCTTTGTGATGTTGGAAATGTGCCTTCTTGTATGCTGTTTGCAGGAAATTGCGTGGCAGCGGCATGATGAGATTCAACCTGCAAATGAGGATGTGATATCTCGTGGGACCACTGGCCTCAAGCTCTATATGGTTGCTCCTTTCTTGGTGTAAGTGTCGTGGCACTTGCGTCTATAAAGTATCCGCACAGGTTTTTCTTTCTTTCAAGGTCAAGAAAGCTCCAATTACAGATTCAACAATACCTCAAGTAGCTTATGTATTGTCCTTGAAGTAGTTAAAGTCGATAGCAAACAATTAGACGACACTTGTGCTGAACTGAAATTTTGGAGATTTTGCTGTTGGTCCTGAATTTGATATGCCTTTAAAGGTTACTAGTTTGCTATTGAAGTTCTCTCACGTAGGATTGAATGAATTATTAGGAATTACAGGTGTATTGTTTTCCTGCTTTGGCGACCAATTTATTAGTCACGACAAATAAATTATTTTTTTTTCGCAAAAAATGACAATTGCCGACCAAGAGTTTTGGTCGCAAAAAATACATCTATTGCCGACCAAAATAGTTCTTGGTCGTGGAAACTCACTTTTGCCGACCAAAAGTTTTGGTCACGAAAAGTAACAAATGGCGACCAAAACTTTTTTTGGTCGTGGAATGTCACAATTGACGACCAAATTTTTTGGTCGCGGAATGTCACGATTGGCGATCAAAATTGTTTTGTCGCGGAATGTCACAATTGGCGACCAAATTTTTTGGTTGTTGAATGTGATAATTGGCCACCAAACTTTTTGGTCGGGAAAATATCACTTTTCGCGACCAAAGTGTTTTGGCGACAAAATAAATTAGTCGCGGTAATTAAATATTTAGCGACTAAAAATTTAGTCGCGAAATCCAACTTTTGCCGACCAACCACAATTTTGGTCGTGAATTACTTTTGTCGACCCTCAATTGGCGACCAAAGTAGCGACCAAAAAAATTGGTCGCGGATAACTTTTGCCGACCAAAAATTGACTTTTAGCGACCAATTTTTTTGTTGCCAAAAGTGTTAATTCTTGTAGTGTGATCCGGATCGCGATTTTAATAACCATTCTCATACTGGGATAAAACTTAATGGATTATCGAATTTACTTTTGGTCAGGTTGTTACCTGTGGGGTGCTACTGATTGTTAGGGCAGTTGGGAATTTTGCAAACGCAATGCAGACGCTAGTGGCAAAATCTCGATTTAAAGCGAAAATGAAGAAAACTAAAAGTAAGCTAGAACTAAATTAGGGATCCCATCCCATTCCTTAAAATTTATGACCGGGAAGACTGTTGAAATAGTTGAGTTTGAGGACATGAGAATTTCTTTCGCAACTCGTTATTCCTTGTAACAACCTTTTTACCTTTATACGCTTAGACTAGTGATGTTGTTTGTGAGAGTGACCTTTAATTGCATCAAATAGAGCTATATTTTGGTTGTTACAGTTGTGCTAATAGTCTATTATACCTATTATTTTGTGTAATTTGCCTTTTTGTGAATTAAGTATACACATTATACCGTTACCCTTCCAATGCTTTTTTGTGTGTCTTCTGTCATTTTGAATCTGGTTGTTTTGTTTTATTTATGGGCTAATTACACGGACTTCCCTGTGGTTTCTAAAATGAAATTACACTGTTCTCTCTTAGCAACGGAAATGTCTTATTTATATCAGTATATTTTGGCAACTAGATGATTTTGGTACCCACGTTCTGCCTTATAATAGTCGGTAAATGTGCGGATTGTATTAAATATTTCTGGGTGCCCACATCCTGTCGTATAATAGTCGGTAAATGTAGGGATTGTATTAAATGCTTTTTAGGTGCCAACGTCCTGCCGTATAATAGTCGGTAAATGTAGGGATTGTATTAAATGTTTTTGGGTGCCCGCATCTTGTCGTGTAATAGTCAGTAAAGTGGGGATTGTATAAAATATTTTCGGGTGCCCACTATCCCACCGTATCAGGTCGGCAAAACATGGAAGGTGTTATGAGTTGGGTGCCCGCTATTTCGCCATATCAAGCTAGCAAAAGATGGAATGTGTTGAGTCGGAGATAATGTGTATGACTCGTAATGAACTTATGAAATTTCAATGTGTTGTGTGATTTTGTACAGAGGAGAAATGCATATAAAAATTACTTGAAAGAAATGGTAATTGGGTAAGGGGTTGATGATGATGAACTCACCGGGTTGTTTTGTGACCTGAAGATTATGAGTTTTATTTTGTGAGTAATAGTAATATCAATTTGAGTTAAGGACTATGGATTTATGGTAATTGTGGTATAATTGGGTTGGAAGTTTAAGTAAAAATGAAGAATCTTGTGTGAATTTGTGAAAAATGATCTTATGAGTGGTGAATCCTCTAATCTTATAAATGATAGTCTTCTTAAAAATCCTAGATTCGAAATTTTGGTCTAAGTGGGTTTTTAATTAGGTTGAGGATTTATTTAATAGATTGAAAACAAATGTTTGTTTGAAAGAGGGATTTGAAATCAATTGTAAATATTTGAGAAATTGAATTGAAAGGGGTTTATATTCCTGATTCAAGTTGAATTACTAGTGATGATAAATGTTGATATGATGTAACGGATAGATAAGTGAGAATAGAGTGTACGACGATTGTCTTTGAATGTTCGGTGATAAATGTAAATGTTATAAAGTTCTCTTGATGTTCAAATGATTTTGAGAGAAATGATACGTCTAGACTTATTGATATTTTGGGCATACAAAAGTCACGTTACCTGATAGTATGCACCTGCATGATGATCATTTATATATGTGTTAGTTATTGTTTTAGACTTCGAATTCTACCAGGCATTAGTGCTCACCCACTTAATGAACTTCACAGGTAATTGAAGATTTCAACTATTAGGAATGGTACAATTTATGATTTTTTTTGAGGTTGTAAGATATAAGACTCGTGGTGTAGAGATAAGTATTTTTTTCATTGTATGGTAATTGGATGTAAGCCTCAGGGCATTTCTTTTATTTGTATATAATGACCATTGTTTGTATAGCGAGAGGGAAATGTAATTTTTTATTACATCAAAGATGAATTGTCATTTGTAATAGACTAAAATTATGAATATTGGTAATGTTATCCGAACTAATAAAATACAGGGGTTACATGACACGGAGACGATAGAGATGAAATTCAAGCCATTCTGAGGAAGCTAAATTTGAGCTACGTGTAGAGCTCTTTTTGATTCAACTCCCAATTTAAATACACTTAAAAGTATAAATTATGATCTTTTTTTATATATACAAAAAAAAATCGCTAAATATTAACAAATATACAAAAAAAATTATAATATTTTTTGTATTTATTTAAATTTTTTAAAGATTTCTCCAGTCCGTTTTTTTTTAACATTTTTAAGTTATGTATGCTGAAAAAAACAATGGCATATGAAATTTCATTATAAATATAAAAATATATGAATTAAAATTTAAAATTATTTTTGAATAATTTTAAGCAACCAAAATTTTAAATTGTTATCATTCACTTGAATCAAAATTTAAATTTAACACATTTTTTTTCACAAAGCTTCATAAAATTTTTTATTAATGTGATATACAAATTCATTGTATTTAATTTTTATAATTAGTAAAAATAACTTCTTTAAAAAGTTTATAAAAAAATTTAAAACAATGTTATTTGAAAAATATATGTACTACACTTCACTTAGATTATTGGTTAGTTAATGCAAGTTTGGTATAGAGCTTAAAGTTGATTTGAAATAGTTTTGGAAATAGAGATAATTTGGAATAGTTTGAAATATATTGATATAATGTTAATGTTAATCCTTCTCAATTTTAATTTGACTAAACGACAAATAATTTAATTAAAAAAATATATAGTTTAAATTGACACAATTAACTCATAATTTATTTATAGAATGGTTAAACATTTTTTTGAATTTTTTCCATATTTTAATTAAAAAAAAATAGAAAAAATTCAGTGGAAGACTATTGGTCATTCCCATAATGTAAATTAATAATCCTTACGATTTGCTTAAATAATTAGATTGTTTTGTATTTAAAAATACAAATGCCCCTTTCAAAATATTTTATTCGATAGAATTAAAATAAAACTAAATTTACCTATAATTTCCATACAATAATAAAAGGAAATTAGTGAGATATTAGCGATACTGGGTTCTTCTCCATTGATTATTGTATCGCGGACTTAGGTTCGTGGGAGTTGAATTGTTTTGTATTGTTTGTTGTCATCCTTTCATTCCATATATTTGAGTTTTTAGGATGTATTGGTGTGTGTCGAACAGGTTGATTGAGCTTTAGTCCCATTGATTGTTGCCAGATTTTTGGTAGTCACTCGAGCGGGGTCCATTGCGTCGAAGCGGAGTTACACCTTTCAGCATTTTGGGTGCTCTGGCAAAACTTCTGCAGGTGGTTTTTTAACGCTTGAAGGGCGGATTTTTCCTTACGATCGAGCGTCTCGCTCGAGCGGCCTATTGGCGCTCGAGGCGGGTGTTCAAGGTCTGTGAAAATACTAGACACGCGGGTTCAACTACGCTCGAGCGGTTTTCCTTTTCGGCGCTCGAGGGTTGTGTGTTTTTGAATTGTGTCTTGGTGCTCGAGCGGAATTTTTTGCGCTCGAGCGGGTTCAGTTTTTGTACTTGA
>NW_021028581.1:0-10692 GCF_004153795.1 Camellia sinensis
CCCAGTGAAGTCTATGTGGAACAACAAAGGCTTTGGGAGTGTTAGCCCTTGTGTTTCACGTACGAGACCCGTCTTCGCCCTTTTGTTGTGTATTTATATTCTGTCACGTTGGTGAAGACTTTGCATCTGTTGTTTATAGTCGTGATGGGTTGACTTAGACTTATATGATCCTGTATGTACATAACCTTATGTAGTACATATTTTGTTGTGAGTTATTAATATGCATATGTATGGTTTGTTATGATATGCCATATAAGCACAGCTCTACGGACAAAGTTTTTAACTGCTTTCGTTTGGCTCCATTAACTCTGTTAACATACATTTGATTTTGGTTTGAGGCCATAGGTAATCTTATGATTACTGGCCGGTTATGTCCTCAACCCACGGGGGCGGGTTCGGGTCATGACAATTACACAGTAAATTCCTAGTATATTATAAGTAAATTCCTAGTATATTCTCAGTAAATTACCAGTAAATTCTCAATAAATTACTCAGTAAATTCCCAGTAAATTCTCAGTAAATTCCCAATAAATTATCAGTAAATTACTCAGTAAATTCCCAGCAAAATTCTCAGCAAATTACGGAGTAACTTTGCATTAAATTCTCAGTAAATTACTAAATAACTTTCTAGTAAATTACTCAGTAAATTTCCAATAAATAACTCATTAAATTCCCAGTAAATTCTCAGTAAATTACTGAGTAAATTCTAAGTAAATTTTCTGCAAAATTTCTGAGATAATTCAAAGAAAATTCTCAGTAAATTACTGATTAAATTCCCAGTAAATTCCCAATAAACTCTTATTAAATTACTTCGTAAATTCCAAATAAATTCTCAGTAAATTCCCAATAAATTCTCAGTAAATTAATTAGTAAATTCTGAGTATACTCTCAGTAAATTACTCAGTAAATTCTCAGTATATTACCCAGTATATTTCCCGTAAATTCTCATTAAATTCCCAGTTAGTTCTCAGTAAATTCCCAATAAATTCCAAGTAAATTCTCAGTAAATTACCTAGTAAATTCCCAGTAAATTCTCTATAAATTACTCAGTAAATTCCCAGCATATTCTTTGTAAATTACCTAGTAAATTTCCAATAAATTCTCAGTAAATTCCCTGTAATTTATCAGTAAATTCCAAGTAAATTCTCATTAAATTATTGAGTAAATTTCTAGTAACTTCTCAGTAAACTACTGAGTAAATTCACAGTAACTTCTCATAAAATTACTCAGTAAATTCCCAATAAATTCTTAGTAAATTACTCAGCAAATTCCCAATAAATTACTGAGTAAATTCATAGTAACATTTTCAGTAAATTCCCAGTAAACTCCTAGTTAATTATAAGTAAATTCACAGTAAATTCTCATTAAATTACTCAGTAAACTTCCAGTAAATTACTCAGAAAATTCAAAGTAAATTTTAGAAAATTCCCCGTAAATTTTCAGTAAATTACTCAGTAAATTCCCAGTAACTTCTCAGTAAATTACTGAGTAAAATTCCCAATAAATTCTAAGTAAATTACTTAGTAAATTTCCCGTAAATTCTCTGTAAATTACTCAGTAAATTCCCAGTAAATTCTCAGTCAATTCCCTGTAAATTATCATTAAATTACTCAGTAAATTCTCAGTAAATTACTAAGTAAATTCCCAGTAAGTACTCAGTAAATTCTCAGTAAATTCTTAGCAAATTACTGAGTAAATTCCCAGTAACTTGAAATTAAATTACTCAGTAAATTCTCAATAAATTACTCAGTAAGTTAACCGTAAATTCTTAGTAAATTACTGAGTAAATTGCCAGTAAATTTTCAGTAAATTCTCATTAAATTACTCAGTAAATTCACAGTAAATTCTCAGTAAAATCCCAATAAATTACTCAGTAAATTCCAAGTAAATTCTCAGTAAATTACTTAGTAAATTCCCAGTAAATTCTCATCAAATTACTTAATAAATTCCCAGTAAATTAATTAGTAAATTCCCAATAAATTTTTGAGTAAATTCTCAGTAAATTCCCAGTAAATTACTCAATAAATTTCCAGTAAATTCTCATTAAATTCTCAGTATCATTAAATTTTCAGTAAATTCTCATTACATTACTGAGTAAATTTCTGGTAAATTCTCATTAAATTACTCTGTAAAAGCACAGTAAATTACTGAGTAAATTCCCAGTAAATTCTCATCAAATTACTCTGTAACAACCCTCACTTCATCTTAGTCATGCTCTCATGCATTTATAGATTTTGTCTTGTAAGCTTGCATTTCAAATCTGTGTGCTTTGTTTTGCTCTAAGTGTTTACTGCATGCTTTGTTTCCTTGCTTGGTGTGTGTTTAGCCGAGGGTCATCCTAAGCCTGGGTCGCACCTTTTGACTTTTAATACCTAGACATCTTGGAATCTTTTGGTTACCTCCACTCGCACCTTGCAATTGACCGAGATGTTCACTATCTAGGCCGAGGTGTCATCAGCAAGGCCGAGATGTGTAATTTCTGCCGAGATGTTACCTTGCAGCCTAGTGATCTTGTCTCTAGATTGGTATGACCTAGACGAGGTGTGCACATCTAGGAAACTGAGCGTGTGGACGCTAAGTAAGTTTGTCCTTCCTAGCCGAGATCATTGAGACCTTAACTTGCTGAAGCCTTGTCCTCTATCCGAGATCATTACCTGCTGAGGTGCGCTATGCCATCTTGCTTGTTGAGCACACTTTTCATAGTCTTGCTTTTCAATCTCAGTCCCTTTTTAGAAGACCAACCAGCCAGATGCCACGTGTCCGCAATAGAGGGTTATACAGTCAGTGAGCTGGTTGAGAAAACACATCATTTTGTATATATCCTTGTCTTTAGAGAGAGAGGCTCTAGGAAGAAGAAGGAGGAGTTCTTAAGAGAGGAATAGATTTCCAAGCTTGATCTTCACACCTTGAGCCGTTAGATTCGTGTCTTGAGGTTAGAATCTTGATCTACTCTTGTTCTTATTGTTCATCCTAAACTGCATTACATGATGCGAGCATGATTTTGTAAGCCATGCATTGATTATAAAGTTTGTCTATGAAAGAGAAAGTGATATTCATGTGTTCTTGAATAAAAGCCTTGTTTTGATCCGAAGCTTGCATCAAGAATTCATGTTTCGTGTTTGTCTTCCATAAGATCTTCAAGTATGGGTACCAGGTCCATGTTTTCGAACTCATCTCATGAAATCCCAGATTTCATAATAACAAGTTGTGATTGAGCATTCATATTTTTCATGTTCATGTTCTTCATGTTCTTCAGCAGAGGGAAACCCAGATTTTCCCAACTTCATTTCCTTGAATGTGGCCATTAGGACCACACGTCGGCAAGGAGATGTGGGACCTCGGCCAAGACCTGGTTGGTGCCCATTATGTTTTCCTGAGGTGAGAAACAGTGTTTTGTTTTGGTCCGACTTAGTTTTGAAGGAATGTCGAGATCATTTGCATTCATGTAAAGCTTGTTTGAGAGTGCATTCAATAGACTTTGCCATGTGTTTGTAGGACTTAGACTCTTGCTTTGACCCCGACGTCTAAAGAACTATGTGAGTGGTATTTTTAATAAAACTATGTTATGACATTTGATAAAGCTTTGCCTTGCTTGTTCTGGAAAAGTATTTGTTAAGCATGAATGACTATCCCTATTTTGTGTATCAAGTATTAGCTTTGGTCTTGATAACATTCTTGACAAGTCCGTACGTGCTAAGGGACTATAAGCATTTGTAGCACAAGTCCGTACGTGCTAAGGGACTATAAGCATTTGTAGCACAAGTCCGTACGTGCTAGGGGACTATAAGCATTTGTAGCACAAGTCCGTATGTGCTAGGGGACTCTAAAATTTTGTAGCACCTTTGATTATGTCATCCCTTGTATTATTGATGCTAGTAAGCATCCCTTGAGACTTGAAATATTTTTAAATGAACTTGATTTGTCCTTTGATTTCATACAAGATATGATGTGTTTTTGCTTGATAAAGATCTCGGATATTATTCATGCAAACCCCTTTATTGATTATATCATTCACTGAGTATCCAAGCTCACCCCCTCTATATATATATATATATGTAGGTGATGAGTAGGATGGCGGTGACGCCTAGATGCGTTTGGCATGATGTTTTGGATTCATACTTTTGATAGCATCTTGAAGACTATGCTTCTTGGCTTGTGACTCGTTGTATTTTGCATATGTCGGCTAGAGAAGCCTTTTGATCAAGATGTATTATGTACTTATTCATTTGTATTCAAGTTGTAAAACCTCGATATGATGTATGTCATTTCATTTGATTTATGCACAGCTCTTATGGACTAATTAGAATTAAATTATTGCTTCCACACATGTAAGCCCCATATGTATACTCTGTTGGTGTGTGAATCTTTGTAAGTTGGCCTTTGGTAATTTCAGATTACTGGCCATCATGGCACCATTCTACTAGGGGCGGAATGGGTCGTGACATACTCAGTAAATTCCCTATAATTTTTTAGTAATTTCCTAGTAAATTCTTAGCAAATTACGTAGTAAATTCTCATTAAATTCCCAGTAAATTCTCATTAAATTACTCAGTAAAGTAAATTCTCATTAAATTACTCAGAAAATTTCCCATAAATTCTCAGTAAATTGCCATTAAATTGTCAGTAAATTCTTATTAAATTCCAAGGAAATTGTCAATAAATTACTCCGTAAATTCTCAGTAAATTACTAATAAATTCTCAGTTACTTCCCAATAAATTCTCATTGAATTACTATATAAATTCTCTGTAAATTCCCAATAAATACTCAATTAATTCTCAATAAATTCTCAGTAAATTATTCAGTAAATTCCAAGAAAATTACTTACTAAATTTCATGAAAATTCTTAGAAAATTACTTAGTAAATTCCCAGTAAATTTGTAGCAAATTCTCATTAAATTACACAGTAAATTCACTGTAAATTCTTAGTAAATAACCAGTAAATTCTTAGAAAATTACTTGTAAATTCTTATTAAATTACTCAGTAAATTTGCAGTAAATTCTCAGTAAATTACTCAGAAAATTCACAATAAATTCTAGTAAATTCCCAATAAATTTTCTGTAAATTACTTAGTAAATTCCCAGTAACTTCTCGGTAAATTACTGAGTAAATTGGTAGTAAATTACTCAGTAAATTACTAAGCAAATTCTCAGTAAATTCTCAATAAATTACTGAGTAAATTCGTAGTAAATTCTCTGAAAATTACTAAGTAAATTCCTAGTAAGTTCTCCGAAAATTAACCGCAAATTCTCATTAAATTACTTAGAAAATTTCTAGTAAATTCTGAGTAATTTACTCAGTAAGTTCCTAGAAAATTCTCTGTAAATTCCCAGTAAATTCTCAGTAAATTACTCAGTAAATTCCCAGTTAATTCTCAGTAAATTCCCAGTTAATTCTCAGTAAATTCCCAGTAAATTCTCAGTAAATTACTCAGAAAATTCTCAGTTAATTCCTTGCAAATTCTCATTATATTACTCAGTAAATTCCGAGTAAATTCTCAGTAAATTACTAAGTAATATCCCAGTAAATTACTCAGCAAATTCACAGTAGATTCTCAGCAAATTACTGAGTAAATTCTCATTAAATTCAAATTAAATTACTCAGTAAATTCTAAATAAATTCTCAATAAACTACTCAGTAAATTTCTTGTAAGTTCTCAGTAAATTAGTGAGCAAATTCCCAATAAATTCTCAATAAATTACACAGTAATTTAGCATTAAATTATTCAATAAATTCCTAGTAAATTCTCAGTAAATTTCAAGCAAATTCTCAGTAAATTACTGAGTAAATTCCCACTAAATTCCCAATAAATTCTAATCAAATTACTCAGTAAATTCTCAGTAAATTACTTAATAAATTCCCAGTAAATTACTGAGTAAATTTCCAGTAAATTCTCACTAAATTACTCAGTAAATTCTCATTAAATTCCTAGTAAATTCACATTAAATTACTTATTAAATTTTCAGTAAATTTTCATTAAATTACTCATTAAATTCCCAGTAAATTTTCAGTAAATTAATTAGTAAATTACTCAGTAAATTCCAAGTAAATTCTCATTAAATTCACAGTAAATTCTTATTAAATTACAGAGTAAATTGTTAGTATATTACTTAGTAAATTCCTTTTAAATTTCCAGTGCATTCTCATTAAATTCCCAGAAAATTCTCATTAAATTACTCAGTAAATTCCCAGTAAATTCTCAGTAAATTACTAGGTAAATTCTAAGTAAATTACCAGTAAATTCCCAATAAATTCACATTAAATTACTCAGTAAATTTCCAATAAATACTTAATTAATTCGTAGTAAATTCTCAGTAAATTATTCAGTAAATTCCCTTTAAATTCTAAGTAAATTACTCAGTAAACTCCATGTAAATTCTCAATAAATTACTTAGTAAATTACCAGTAAATTTTGAGTAAATTCTCAGTAAATTACTCAGTAAATTCCTAGTAAATTCTCTGTAAATTACAGAGCAAATTCCAAGTAAATTCTCTGTAAATTCTCATTAAATTATTCTATATATTCCCAGTAAATTACTTAGTAAATTTCAAGTAAATTTCTAAGTAAATTTTCAGTAAATTCCCTATAAATTACTGACTAAATTCCTAGTAAATTCTCAAGAAATTACTCAGCAAATTCCCAATAAATTACTCAGTAAATTTCCAGTACATTCTCAGTAAATTACTCAGCAAATTCCCAGTAATTTATCAAAAATTACTGAATAAATTCCCAGTAAATTCTCAACAAATTACTTTGTAAATTATTAGTAAATTACTGAGTAAATTCCAAGAACATTCTCTGTAAATTACTGAGTAAATTCCCAGTAAATTCTCTGTAAATTACTGAGTAAATTCCAGGAAATTCTCAGTAAATTCCCAATAACTTCTCATTAAAATACTCAATAAATTCCCGGTAAATTACTCAGTAAATTCAAAGAAAATTACGCAATAAATTTCCATTAAATTCCCAGTAAATGAACAGTAAATTCCCAGTAAAATATTCAGTAAATTCTAAGTAAATTACTGACTAAATTCCTAGTAAATTCTCAAAAAATTACTCAGCAAATTTGCACTAATTTCTCAGAAATTACTGAGTAAATTCCTAGTAAATTACTCAGTAAATTTCCAGAAAATTACCAGTAAATTCCGAGTAAATTCTCAGTAAATTCTATGTAAATTCCCAGTAAATTACTTATTAAATTCTCAGTAAATTAGTCAATAAATACCCAGGAAATTCTAAAAAATTCTATATAAATCCTCAGTAAATTACTCAGTAAATTTTAATTAAATTCTCAGTAAATTTCCATTAAATTCTCCTTAAATTACTTAGTAAATTCCCAGAAAATTATCAGGAAATTCTTGGTAAATTCACAGTAATTTCTCATTAAATTACTGAGTAAATTCCCTATACATTCTCAATAAATTTCTAGCAAATTACTCAGAACATTCCTAGTAAGTTCTCAGTAAATTACTGCGTAAATTTTCAGAAAATTCTTAGCAAATTATTCAGTAAATTCCCAATAAATTCTCATTAAATTACTAAGTAAATTTTCAGCAAATTCTCAGTAAATTAGTCAATAAATTCCCAGTAAATTACTTAGTAAATTTCGGGTAAATTCTCAGTAAATTATTGAGTAAACTCCTAGTAAATTACTCAGTAAAATCCCAGTAAATTCTAAAAATTACTCACTAAATTCACAGTAAATTCTCAAAAAATTACTTAGTAAATTTCCAACAAATTCCTAGTAAATTCTCATTAAATTAATCAGTAAATTTCCAATAAATCTCAGTAAATTCCTAGAAAATTACAAAGTAAATTCTCAGTAAATTACACAGTAAATTTTCAGTAAATTCTCAATAAATTATTGAATAAATTCCTAGTAAATTCCAAGTAAATTCTCAGTAAATTACACACGAAATTCCCAATAAATTCACAGTAAATTCCTAGTAATTCTAAGTAAATTACTGAGTAAATTCAAAGTAAATTGGTACTAAATTCTCAGTAAATTCCCAGTAAATTCAAATTAAATTAGTTAGTAAATTCCCGATAAATTCTAAGTAAATTCCCAGTAAATTCTAAGTAAATTCCCAATAAATTCTTAGTGAATTACTCATTAAATTCCAAGTAAATTACTCAGTAAATTACGCAGTAAATTCCGAGTAAATTCTCAGTAAATTACTAATTAAATTTCTAGTAAATTCTCAATAAGTTACTCAGTAACTTCTAAGTAAATTCCCAGCAAATTCTCAGTAAAATTACTCATAAAATTCTCAGTAAATTCCTAATAAATTACTCAGTAAATTCCCAATAAATTCTCAATAAATTACTCAGTAAATTCGCAGTAAATTCTAAATCAATTCCTAGTAAATTCTCATTAAATTACTCAGTAAATTCCCAATAAATTCTCAATAAATTACTCAGTAAATTCCCAGTAAATTCCGAATAGATTTTCAGTAAATTTCCCATAAATTCTCGGTAAATTCCCAATAAATTCACACTAAATTTCTAGTAAATTCCCAGTAAAATACGTAGTAAATTACTCATTAAATTCTCAATAAATTCTCAATAAATTACACAGTAAATTCTTGAATAAATTCTAGGTAAATTCTCAGTAAATTACCAGTAAATTCTTAGTAAATTACTGAGTAAATTCTCAAAAATTCTCAGTAAATTCTTTGTAAATTACTAAGTAAATACTCAAGAAATTACTCAGAAAAGTCCTAATAAATTCTCAGTAAATTCATAGTAAATTCTCATTAAATTACTGAGTAAAATCCAAGTAATTTCTAAGTAAATTCTCAGTAAATTATCATTAAATTCCCAGTAAATTCTCATTAAATTACTCCGTAAATTTCCAGTAAATTTCCAGTAAATTCTTAGTAAATTAATCATTAAATTTCCAGTAAATTACTCAGTGAATTCCTAGTAAATTCTCAATAAATTACTTAGTGAATTCCTACTAAATTCTCAGCAAATTACCAGTAAATTCTCAATAAATTACTGAGTAAATTCAAATTAAATTCTCCATAAATTACTCAGTAAATTCCTAGTAAATTCTCATTAAATTACTCAATAAATTTTCAGTAAACTACTAAATAATTTTCTAGTAAATTCCAAGTAAATTACTCTGTAAATTCTCAATAAATTACTCAGTAAATTCACAGAAAATTCTCAGTAAATTCTAAGTAAATTTTTAGAAAATTCTTAGTAAATTCCCAGTTAATTCTCAGTAAATTACTCAGTAAATTCCCAGCAAATTCCTAGGAAATTCCCAATAAATTCTCAGTAAATTACCCGTAAATTACTCAGTAAATTCCCAAAAAAATTCTTCGTAAATTACTTAGTAAATTCTCAATAAATTTCTCATAAATTCCTACTAAATTTCCTGTAAATTACTTAGTAAATTTTTAGTAAATTTTCAGTAAATGCGAAGTAAATTCTCATTAAATTACTAAATATTTTCCCACTAAATTCTAAGTAAATTACTGAGTAACTTCCCAGTAAATTCTATGTAAATTCCTAGTAAATTTCCTGAAAATTACTCAATAAATTCCCAGTAAATTCTCAGTATATTACCAGTAAATTTTCAGTAAATTACTTGGCAAATTCCCAATAAATTCTCAGTAAATTACTCAGTAAATTCTCAGAAAATTACTCAGTAAATTCCAAGTAAATTACACATTAAATTCTAAGTAAATTACTTAGTAAATTCTTAGTAAATTACTCAATAAATTTCCAGTAAATTCTTAATAAATTACTATGTAAATTCCCAATAAATTCTCATTAAATTATTCAGTAAATTTCGAGAAAATTCCCTATAAATTCTCAGTAAATTCCGAGTAAATTCTCAGTAAATTACATAGTAAATTCTCAATAAATTACTCAGTAAATTCCTAGTAAATTCTTAGTAAATTACTCAGCAAATTCCCAGTAAATTATCAATAAATTACTAAGTAAATTTTTAGTAAATTCTCAGTAAATTACTTAGTAAATTCCCAGTAAATTATCAGTAATTTACTCAGTAAATTCCCAGTAAATTCTTCGCAAATTACTGAATAAATTCCCAGTAAATTTTAAGTAAATTCTCATTAAATTACTCAGTAAATTTCCAGTAAATTACTAAGTAAATTCTCAGTAAGTTCCCATTAAATTCTCAGTAAATTACTCAGTAAATTCCCAGTAAATTCTCAGTAAATTCCCAATAAATTATAATTAAATTACTCAGTAAATTACTCAGTAAATTCCCAATAAATACTCAATTCATTCTTAATAAATTCTCTGTAAATAATTTAGTAAATTCCCAATAAGTTCTCATAAAATTACTTCGTAAATTCTGAGTAAATTACTTAGTAAATTCCCCGTAAATTTCCAGTAAATTTCCTATAAATTCACCGTAAATTCTAAGTAAATTACTCAGTAAATTCTCAGTAAATTCTCTATAAATTACTAATTAAATTCTCACTATATTCTTCGTAAATTCCTCAGTAAATTCCCAATAAATTCTCATTAAATTACTTAGTAAATTCCTAGTAAATTACTTAATAAATTCCCAATAAATTATCAGTAAATTACTCAGTAGATTCCACGTAAATTTCCAGCAAATTCCCAGCAAATTCTTAGTAAATTTCCAGTAAATTACTCAATAAATTCTCTGTAAATTCACAGTAAATTACTCAGCAAATTCCCAATAAT
>NW_021028582.1:37038-70853 GCF_004153795.1 Camellia sinensis
ACGGTTACCTTTCTCTTGAAATTATCATCTTTCTGTTGAATAACAGTTACATTTGAAGAGAAAGGTAGCTGTCATTCAGGAGTTGCGGCCTGTCTAGCTAGCTTTCCGACTTCATGACATTCGTATTTTCATGAAATATTGATGTCATGAAATCGCTCAATAAAGCTAGAGAGGCCACAACTCTTAAATGACAGCTACCTTTCTCTTCAAATGTAACTGCTATTCAATAGAAAGATGATAATTTCAACAGAAAGGTAGTAGTCATTCAAGAGTTGCTTGCAATGACAGGCAAGGTTCTCCATTTCTACGAATGAGATTTTCTTCATGAATTGTTTGGGCTTGTTGACTTTTCTATATTTCTTCACCATAGCCCTACACATAACCATGAAGTTGAAGAACTGAAGAACTTAGTTAAGAAGTTCAACATCACTTGGGACGGGACCACACTTTATGTGCATGCACAGTTGAGATCTCTCCTAAAGAGTTCACCTACAGACACGTCAACCACAGAAAGAGAGGGCCTTGACGATGCCCAGATGGACCACATCTTAGACAAGTTGGATATAAGAGAAGGGCTGAAGGCAAAATTCTTCCTTAATCTATTCAGCTTGTGCGAATCAGGTGGGGAGAAGGTATTGGTTTTCAGCCATTATCTCAGCCGCTTAAGTTGTTGGAAAGGCTAGTCATGAAAGTGAAGGGTTGGACTCTGGGAAAAGAATTGGGTGTGGGGAACGAATAGCTCCCTACAAAATTTGAAAATCGTCATCCTCATTTCAACTCTTTCAATTGGCTTTCCTATGTTTTAAGTTCAATACCGTCAACTATGCACGAATTTCCGCACTGAAACAAACAGTTTTTTCCTGTGTTACACGGACTCGGGTACGGGTGTCGGGTGCGGGTATGTATGTACAGGTCCGACTCATTAAATCTTACATTTAAGGGTACGCGGACTCGGAAAAAAATATCATATTTTTATATTTTTAATCTAATATGCAACATAAATGGTGCTATATGTAACTTATAGTGTCAAAATGACATTTATAGTAATTTGACAATAATATGCACATATAATAATTGTGTTATATACAATTATATAAGAAGTATTTGTTGAAAAGTATCCAACACATATCCCATACCCTTGTCCGACTCTCGGGTGTCCGACACGGGTATTTGATCTATTTTGAAGAGTCCGTGTAACACAGGTTGTTTCTAAACATAAGTTCCAGCAATATAAAATCACCGAGTACTACAAAATTGAAAGCAGAATTCAACCGAGTGTGCTAGCTGTTGCAGAATCAAGATTACTCATTGTTTGTTTCTCGAGTTTTTTCTTTTTGCTTTTTTGGGTACTATAAAAAAAAATTTATTTTTCCCGTGCCAACATTACACAATTTTTTTTTTAAGTCTTTTTTGGTTATATATAACCTAACAAATTGGCCATGTAAATGCAGAACACCTTTTATGCTTGTTGCGAACTACTATGAAACCTATGTTCAACTTGCAGCACTGATAGCAGAGGGAAGAGTTCCTATGCGAAAGGGAGAAAATACAAAAATCAAGTACAGAACAGTTCCTATTGGGTCGATTTGGGGTAGCAGAGGGAAGAGTTCCTATTCGAATAGCACAAAATACCAAAACAGTTCCTATTGGGTCGATTTCGGGTTGGGTGTGAAGGTATATGCGAATGAAAGAAGACAAACAAGGAGACAGAGAAAGAGAGAGCGCGAAATAAAGGACATACCAACCGGAGGAGACAAAGCGACGGTGGTGCTCGATTAACCCTTGCAGTTGTGCTCCAGCGACAAAAATCAACTTCAAAAAAGAATTTATGCATCCACTTTCATGGCTAGCCTTCCCAACAACTTAAATGATTGATGTTCGCTAAACTCAAATAAATAAGCTTGTTCTTTCAATATGATTTTTGCCCTCAAATATTTTTCTCTGTAAAACCCTACCGCTACGGGGAAATGGAACAACGGAGAGACAGGGACAGAGACAGACAAAATGAGAGAGAGGGTCCGAGATGGAAGAGAGACGAACAAGCCGAGGGAACTTACACCTTTTCTGAACACTTACGCCTTTTTTGAAACTGTTATACTTTTTTTGACAACTTACACCTTTTCTGACTTTACTTACACCTCTTATGAAAAGTTACATCATTTATAAATTACTTTTGTTCATAAAAGTTACACATTTTCTTGGAACTTACACATTTTGTAAAAACAAAACTTACACATTTTCTGAAGTCACTTAAAGCTTTTTTGGAAAAACATACACCTTTCGTGAAAACATGACTTACGCGTTTTGTGAAGTTACTTACACCTTTTGTGAAAAAACGTACACCTTTTTAGAAAATTTACACATTTGGTGAAAGAAATTGTTTCATACAATTTACATATTTTGTTAAAACATTCACATTTTCTGAAAACTTATACGTTGTAGTGAAATTACTTACACCATTCCTCAAAAGTGATACCTTTTGTAAATTTTTTTTTCCCGAAAATTTACACCTTTTGTTCAAACTTACACATTTTCTAAAAACGCAACTTACACATTTTGCGAATTTACTTAGATCTTTTGTGAAAAAACTTACACAATTTCTCAAAAATTACACCTTTTGTGAAATAATTTATTTCCAAAAATATACATCTTTTGTTCAAACTTACACCTTTTCTTTAATCTTTATACCTTTTGTTGAAAATAGTTACACCTTCTCTAAAAAGTTACTTCTTTTGTGAAATAAACTTTGCATAAAATTTACACATTTTGTTGAAACTTACACATTTTGTGAATCGAAGTCTTATACTATTTTTGAAATCATTTACACCTTCTGTGAAAAACATAAACCTTTTATGAAATAAATTTTTTCATAAAATTTATACCTATTACTAAAAACATACACCTTTTGGTAAAAATACTTACACATTTTTCTGAAAAGTTACTCCAATTGTGAATATATTTTTTTCCATGAAATTTACACCTTTTATAGGAAGCCACACATTTTCTTAAAACAAAATTTACACCTTCTGTGACATTACTTACATATTTTGTGAAAACATTTACACGTTTTTTCAAAATTTACACCTTTTATGAAAAATTTTCTTTCATAAAATTTATACCTTTTGTGAAACCTTACACCTTCTCTGAAAGTTTACACCTTTCAGTAGAAATACTTACACCATTTCTGAAAAGTTACTCCTTTTGTGAAATTATTTTTTCATAAAATTTACACCTCCTATTGGAACTTACACCTTTTTCAAAAGAAAACTTACACCTTCTGTCAAATAACTTACATCTTTTGTGAAAACATTTATAGCTTTTTTGAAAATTTACACGTTTTATGGAAAATTTCCTTTCAGAAAATATACACCTTTTGTTAAAAAGTATTTCCTTTCACAAAAGATGTAAGTTATGTCACAAAATGTGTAACTTTTGTTTTTAGAAAAGGTGTAACTTCTAATAAAATGTGTAAATATTGTGGAAAAACTATTTCACAACAGGAGTAACTTCTCAGAAAATGTGTAAATTTTTAACAAAAGGTGAAAACTTTTCCACAAAAGGTGGAAATTTTCAAAAAAGATGTAACTGTTTTCACAAAAGATGTAAGTTATGTCATAGAAGATGTAACTTTTGTTTTCATAAAAGGTGTAAATTTCATGGAAAAAAAAAATTTCACAAAAGGAGTACATTTTCAGAAAAGGTGTAAGTTTTTAACAAAAGGTGTACACTTTTTGAAAACATATTTTCCATAAAATGTGTAAATTTTCAAAAAAGGTGTAAGTTCTAATAAGAGGTAAATTTTATGGAAAAAATTATTTCACAAATGGAGTAACTTTTCAGATAATGTGTAAGTATTTCCACCAAAAGGTGTAAACTTTAAGAAAAGGTGTAAGTTTTTAACAAAAGGTGTATATTTTATGAAAGGAATTTTTCCATAAAAGGTTTAAATTTTCAAAAAGAGTATAAATGTTTTCAGAAAAGTTAAGAAAATGTGTAAACTTTATGAAAACATATTTTCCATAGAAGGTTTCAATTTTTTAAAAAGCTGTAAATTTTTTTCAATTTTGTATGAATTTTTTTTCATAAAAGGTGTAAATTTTTTATTCTATGCAACCTGTACCCTGTATATAAACAAAACAATAACAATCTAAGAAAATTTAACTTTTAATGTCAAATTTGAAATATAATAGAAATTCCATACAAACCAAGCATAATCCAACTTAAAATAATAGTTCTATACAAAATAGAGGATTGTACAAAAACTACGTCTTCCGTACACAAAAAAAGAAATATCCACAATACCATGTCAAATGGTAATCTATACCACGCCAAATGTAATATGTACGACGCCAATAGTTATCTGTACAAACAATAGTAATCCACAAAAAAACGAAGGACAACATAATAACAGATTATAAAAAAAGCAATGTCCTCCGCACACAAATAAGGAACATTCACATTTCCACGCCAAAAACCATGTGTAAAAATAAAATTTACCATTAGTATTGATTGAACAACATTGTCATTTCAAATTATAAAAGAAAATTATATAAAACTCGAATGTATATAATGTTTTCAAAATTGTATAATTATAGTCGTAATCGTATGTTGCATGTCTAGACAAGTTTCTCCCAAGTTTTCCCCTCCCGAAATGCAATTTTTCAGTTTAGTTTAAGGCATTTTCAACTTTAACTCCCAACCTATGTGTCCTACTCCCAAGTTTTCGCCTCGCGGGGGCTGTTTTGAATTTTCGCCCTTAGAACGTTCCTTTTCGACTAAGTTTAACGCGTTTTTGGCTCTAACTCCCAACCTATGGGTCCAAATTACATTCCGTCAATTGTCACAGGTCTTATTTTTCATGGGGAAGCTGTCTGTGAGAGCCACATAGTGGCTCGGAGGCTGTTTTGAATTTTAGCCTTTGCAACGCCCTATTTTGACTAAATTTAAAGTGTATTCGGCTCTAACTCCCAACCCATGAGCCCGAATTACATGTCGTTAGTTGTCACAAGTCCTATTTGTCAAGGGGAAGCTGTCCGTGAGAGCCACATGGTGGTTCGGTGGCTATTTTGAATTTTCGACCCTGAAACGCCCTTTTTTGACTAAGTTTAAGGCGTTTTCGGGTCTAACTCCAAGCCTAAGCGTCCTAATTACATTCCGTCAGTTGTCACAAGTCCTATTTGTCAAGGGGAAGCTGTCCATGACAGCCACACAGTGGTTCTGGGTCTGTTTTGAATTTTCGACCCGAAAATGCCCTTTTTCAACTAAGTTTAAGGCGTTTTTGAGTCTAACTCCAAGCCTACACATCCTAATTATATTCCGACAGTTGTCACAAGTCCTATTTGTCAAGGGAAGCTGTCCATGAGATCCACACGGTGGTTCAGGGGCTGTTTTGAATTTTTGCCCCCGGAACGCCCTATTTCGACTAAGTTTAAGGCATTTTTGGGTCTAGCTCCAAGCCTACGCGTCCTAATTACATTCTGACAGTTGTCACAAGTCCTATTTGTCAAGGGGAAGCTGCCCGTGAGATCCACACGGTGGTTTGGGGATTGTTTTGAATTTTCGCTTCCGGAACACCATCTTTCGACTAAGTTTAAGGTGTATTCGGCTCTAACTCACAATCTATGGCTCTGAATTACATGCCGTCAGTTGTCACAAATCCTATTTGTCAAGGGAAAGCAGTCCGTGAGAGCCACACGGTGGTTCGGGGGCTGTTTTGAATTTTTGACCCCGAAACGCCCTTGTTCAACCAAGTTTAAGGCGTTTTTGGGTCTAACTCCAAGCCTACGCATCCTAATTACATTCCGTCAGTTGTCACAAGTCCTATTTGTCAAGGGGAAGCTGTCTGTGAGAGCCACATGGTGGTTTGGGGGCTGTTTTGAATTTTCGACCCCGAATCCCTATTTTTGACTAAGTTTAAAGCGTTTTCGGGTCTAATTTCAAGCCTACGCGTCCTAATTACATTCCCTCAGTTGTCACAAGTCCTATTGGTGAAGGGGAAGCTGTCCGTGATAGCCACACAGTGGTTTTGGGGCTATTTTGAATTTTTGATCCCGAAATGCCCTTTTTCGACTAAGTTTACCATTTGAATGCTTCTTCCTTATTTTTGTTATCTTTCTATATAACTACTACCCTTTTTATTCAAGAAACCTTCAAGGAGGGGAGAAATTTTTTTTCACAAGGTTGATATGCCTTTGTAGAGGAGCTATTACTCACCGGTATACTCTGCAAGTGCAGTAAGTGCAATGGAACTTGCCTTTAGTCCTCCCTTGTTACATATATACTTGAGCCTACAATAACCATTTTTCAACAAATGAGGCTACATAATTATAATCACAAAAATGTGACAGTTCAAATACAGTAGGGGACAATCATAAAAAATACACCCAAGCAGTGATCAATAGACATGTTCAGACCACACCCTCCAAACACAAGGGCAAAACATATTATCACATGGTTTACTAATTCAAACTCTAACAAAGAGACCAAAAGAGCATAAGCCTATAACAAGCACAACCATATAGTGGCACTTTTAAGTTCAATAACAAATAGAGAGACCAAAGTTGTTTTTCACATTGAAAGAAAAAAGGGAAAAGGGTTCATCAATCCTAAATTTCAAAGAATAGTTGCTCATTGCTCATCAATTCATCCTGAAGTTCAATTTTAAAACTGCTATACTCATGCATCTTGATCTCAATTCATAATTGAACTAGCATAATTGTACCTTTAAAACAGAATCACTTCTAAGCTGCACCTTCATGTAATATGAAGCTTAGTTCAGGTAGACAGATTGAAGAGTTGGGGAACTTAGGGAACTGATTTCATTTACTCCCTGTAGTTGTAAACCTAATCCATCCAAAAGTGATCAACCAATTTGGAAGTTAAATCCTGATGGTAAGTTCACTATTAACTCTGCTTGGAATCATTGGAGGTATAAGTGTGATAAAGTTACTTGGCACAAGCTACTTTGGGGACCCCACATGATCCCTAGAGTTAGTTTTATTGTTTGGATTGCACTTCATGAAGGATTGAATACAGGTGATAGGTTGCAACAATTTGGCCCGACTCTTAATCCAATCTGCCCTTTCTATCGAGATCCTGTTGAGAGTCATTCTCACCTCTTCTTTAATTGCATGTTTTCTGCTAGGATGTGGAGTGCTCTCAAAACTAAGTGCAATGTGAATTGGCCTGATCTTCATTGGCCTAATTTGATTAGTTTGGCTACCAAAGAAACCAAGGTCAGATCTTTGAGATCACATATTCTTAGACTGTCTCTGTTGTGCTCTATTTACCATATTTGGCTTGAAAGGAATAATAGGATTTTTAATAAAGAATTCAAACCTGAAGAGGTGGTCATTAAATCTATTATTCATATGATAAGAGGGAGACTTTTGTCTATTAACAATCTGCCTAGATCCACAGGTGATGGCTGGTTTCTGGCTTATTGGATTTTGCCTGTGACTGTTTTGAAGCCTATATGATCAGTAATGGGGACTGTCAACTGATGTGAGTTTTCTAAATGAGAGTTAAGTGAAGGTCAGCAAAAATGTGTGTTATTCTAATTGTTTGCTAACTTGAGGAGCTCTATAGCAGATTTTGAGGGTTGAATATTGTGAGAAACATACTTGAATATCTCCGAAGATTTGAGTGTATATTCTATGGGTTGAGTGCAGTTAGCCAATATATGAGTGGTTTACTAATCTCTATTTATCTAGATAGCCATTTGAATTTGCATTCACTACTCTAAACACCTAGTAGGTAGCTTCTCAAGCTAACAAGGAGCTTCTGTTGTAATTAAAAATTGTGAGAGAAAGTGTTTAGGCTTGCTAAAGCTTTCCCAAGTAAAGTTGTACTTGTTCGTTCAAGAGAAAGGCAACTCTCATTCAAGACTTGCGTGAAATGACAGGTAAGGTTCTCTATTTCTACAAAGAAGATTTTCTTGATGAATTGCCTGGGCTTGTTGATTTTACTGTATTTCTTTACCTCAGCCCTAGATAGAAACGTGAAGTTTAAGAACTAAAGAACTTAGTTAGGAAGTTCAAAATCAACTCGGATCGGAGTGTGTGCCGGAAGTTTTGTTTTTCTTGTGAGACTTTAGTGTTTTTTGAGCAAAATGGATGGGAAATAGTTCCCACATGAAGATAGATTTCTCCTTGAAGCATATTGTCTTCTCTTTCATTTTTAAATATTATTATGTGAATGGTGAACCTTATAAATTTGAAGCTAACGTTTTTGCTCCTTTGAAATTAAGGCATCAAGAGGTTAAGTATTGGTAACATCCAAATAGAGGTTTATAGGAAGAAAAAAATTTCAGCATTTCAAGTGTTGTGTTCTCAACAAAAACCACAACAACACACACACAGGAGTTACATCGTGAGTTGATCAACAAATCAGGAAAAATACACTGGTTCATAAAAAAAAAAAAAAAAACAACAATAAAAACAGCTGATATTCATCTATCACTCGCCGAGTTGAGTTAATAAAGGGCAAGGGTTATGGAGCAGTAAAATTTCACAGGCACGATAGCTAACTGCTTCATGAAACAACAAAAGAAGAGACACTGAGAATTTATAGATTGCCAATTAAAATTTTAAAAGCTCATTTCACAAAAATCCCACTCAGTTTCCTATACAAGATAATCATACTTATTGTACGGCGAGGACTGACAAATGCAGCTTGTAGTCTCTAATCCAAATAACAAAAACGACAAAAAGGCAGGTTAAAGTTTGTTTCATGATTCTACTCGTGAACTATATCAGTTTGGGCTCATGGATTTGTCTATATTCAACCAAGTTCCAGAAGAACTTTACTAGGAATGAGCCTTTTATCTTTTGCTTCATGAGCCTTCCTCACCTGTGTAATGGGAAATGTCTTCTCCACAGGACTTTTCAACTTCTAGACCTTAGAGAGCCGACAAATCTGAGCCAAACCTTCAGCATCAGCCCTCATATAAGTCCACCAATATTCTGCACCATAAGTAAAAGAAATATATTGGTCCAATTGACAAGTAGAGGAAATTTCGTAGCCTATAGAGAGGAAGTCTTGGACAGCTAAAGGAATTGTAAAAGCATTTCCATGCATACACGGCTGGAAAATAACTAAAATGGAACAAATTACAGAAGCAGACGATCATAAACATTTGTTTCACTTTCTGGAACTCAAAACAGAGAAAAAGAAAACAACAATGATCCTATACAAACAACAAAGTTTCATAGCCAAGAGATACAGGAGAACAAGAAGCTGCATCACAAAACAAAGTCATCCAGGCAGCCGAGCACATCCCAAGCACATATAAGTAGCCCATATTTGGGTCAAATCACATTATGAATTGTTCCTGTTAGGTTTGGAGAATGAAGTGCCATGAAACACCAAATTTTGACAAGAGTCGTAATTGTAAGAGTTTATTCCAAATTTGATCTCAAGAGCGGATTCCATCAAGTGGCCATGCATCCAGATTCTATTGAGTGGACTGCATTCTGGACCCCTCTTGGTGGGGTCGATCTGTTACTCTGGGAAGAGTAACCGTCCTGGATGAGCCACTTCTGGACATCATTTAAGCTTTGCCTTTTCAATTTCTTCTTGTAAGAGTTTATAAGGATTCCGATGAACCTTAAGAACTCCTTTAGACGCAGGCCCTATATCTGGCAGAGAGGAGTTGGACTCAGTGGCGTATGGCACTCATAAGAGTAAAATTTTGACATGTTACTCATACAAGAGTTTTTTTTTTTCCTTTTGGGGGTAATCCAAATTACAGGAACCTTAAGACAGAAAAAGGGTATTTTCAACCTGCTAGTAGAAATTCGCATGAAAGTAAAAAAAGCAATGCCGCTAGCTTCTGACACTAATAGCAAACTGTGAAAATTTTACTCAAAACAAACTTCTACTATCTCAAGTTTCAGGTTTTCAGTTTCAAGTTTCTCCTTCTAATGAATCTTAAGGTCACAACTTCACAATTTAGAACAACGGTCATTAACATCAAATTTCCACCAAATAACCTGATCAAATTACGACACTATAAAGAGGTTTTTCTGTACCTATTCCGTGAGAATATCAGTATTGAATCTGTTTCTTCAACAAAATAGCAGAAGCAATAGGAAGCCCTATAGCCAACACATATCTGTCAGTTAGTGATGCCGCCTCCCCCTACAGGAAAAGATGGCCAAAATTATTGAAATTTCAATGTGCATCTGAAGATTCCATATTAGTGAAAAAAGCAAGTAAAGTAGTTAAAGTTTCCATCTCTCACTTGTAACGTCATATCATATAGTGTCCACCTCTCCTCAAAACGTTGATGCCGGTCCTTTCCGTCTCCAGTACACCAATTGTGTCCAAAACAACATCAAATTGCCCTTTTAGTGCTGATTCAATGTCCTATAAATAAAAAATTAAAAAAAAAATGGTTAACTCTATGGTGGGGAATTTAAATATTATACCCAACCCAAAGATTAGAATGGAAAACAGGCACGCTATACAATCATCAAAATCTCCAACAATTGGCAATGGAACAAATGAGATGCGCTCTTTAATGATCATCACCTGAGTAGTATAGTCCACAGCCTGCTTAGTTCCAGCTGCCATAGCCCGATCTATACTTTCACTTCCACATGTAGTTGAAACATGGTACTCTGCAGCTACTGCAAGCTGAATTGTTGCAAAACTGACAACTCCTCCTCCACTAACCACCAACACCCTTTGTCTGTAGAGATGAGATTGAAAATGCAATCACGAGAAAATACACACACAAAAATCTTCCACAATCCACACAGATATTATTCAACACTGAACATAACAAAGCCATGAAACATTTTGGGATGACAACATGCTTTATCACTAAACTGGAAGGGGGCAGGGGAAGGATTATAGCAATCAAAAGCATATTCATTAGTATGACAATCTGGAGAACCATAATGTAATTGATTCAGTGTCTTCTAATTATCTATTTTTATTGTTGAGAAACTGGTAACTAAGATCAATGTGTCATCATTACTAAAATTTCAGAATGATATTTTAGTTTTATGACAACTTAACAAGCAATAAATGAAAATCTAATCAAAATACTCATTCATTTGGCTCCAAATAAATGAAGATAATATGACTACACTGCGGCTTTCAAAGAAAATTAAAATATCTCTCGTTATTTAGAATGAGATGATGAGGGATCTCACAACATGTTTCTCTTTCATAACTCCACAATGATATAAACTAAGATAACTCTAAGGAATACTAGATAGGTCATGGCTTGTCTTCCCAAATGCAGAGGGAAAGCAACCAGAAGTGGAATTCTAAATACCTATAAAATACTTGCGGTATTATTGATATAAACATACTTAGTAAATATTATAAAAACCTATATATTTCATCAAAATTTACACTCCAAAACGAAATGTTACTTCAGAATTACAAGCAGACCCTTGGGTTATCCTAGCAGTACTTTTCAAAGCCCTCCATGCAGTCAGAGCAGCAAACGGAATGGCACTTGCTTCCTGCATGGTCACAAAATTGATAAAAGGTCCATGAAATTGCAATTTGTAATCAAATGCATCTGAATAACACTTGACAGGTAAAATGGTAAACTAAATAAATGATATAATAATGAGAAAACTAGATCATACAAGTAGGTGAAAATGCCAGGAAAGGTAAGTACACTTAAGACCTACCACATGTGAGATTGATACTAGTTTTGTAGTAAGCTCATCTTCTAAAAGAATTGCATAGTCTGTAAAAGTATCCTGTACAGTAGTTGGATGCAGTGCACCAAACACTTCTTACCCAACAGTCAGAGATCGGACAGAAGCTCCAATAGCTGCAACTTCACCATTAGTATCACGACCCAAAATGAGTGGCAAAAGTGGTTCAAATAAGGAACGACCATAGCCTGATCGCATCTGGAAATATTAAAATTTGCAATATTGGATAAATACAAACTCCAATATGTGATTTATATAAAAAAGCAAAATGTAACAGATTTACATTCCCAAAGATAAAGCACAGTACCTAAGGATTAAGAATGAGCAAATTCTAGAGAACATCATCATGCTATAAAACTAGGTTTTTCTTAAATAGAATCTTATCAAACAAATGATAAGTATGGAGTTCAGACGCTTCAAACAATATTCTTCTGCTATTGGTTCCATCCAATTGCATTAAAATAAGTCGTATCATGCTTAGGTCACTGATCAAATTTCAAACAAGATTCTTTCCACAAGACATTCATACATCACCATGACGAATGCCAGTATTCTCTGCTAAAATTGTATAAATAAAGAGCGAGTTTGATTCTGATAGTATCTTTTGACTTCCAAAAACAAGATAAATTAACCAATGCAACCCACATTAGACTCCACTATTTTTTTCCAAATCTAATTCCCATATTAACATATCAAATAAAAAAATGAGACAATCAATGAATGAAAATGATCATAGAAATGATTAATATAGCTAATCTAACAACATAAAACCCTAATTAGGATAGATTCAGAGCTCAATCTGTGTTAAAACAACAAAATTGAGATCCAAAAACCCAAGAACGAATCAAACCTAGATCTGAAACAATCGATCAATCACCACAATTTGGAATTGAAGCAAACCCAGATCTAAAAGAGAGAAGAAGATATCAAACCTGATTGAATTGGAGGCAAGAAGGTACCCAAGTCCAGGTCTGTTGATGCTTTCGGGTAGACAGAGAGGAGCGAAAATTGCGAAGAGCTCCTAAAATCGAATCAAACTGTATTTGTGTTGTTCAAAAAATGAAAATGTGAGAAAGAAGAGGCGTTTGGGAGGGCTTGGAATAACCAGTCCAAGTCCAAATCCAGCCAAGTATCTCAATGTCAAAGAGAACCTGTTTTTAATATAGAGGAAGGGAGGGAGAGAGAGAGAGACCGAGATCGATAGAGAGAGACCAGGATCGAGAGAGAGAGAAATTTTTTTTACACCTTTTATGAAATAATTCTTTTCATAAAATTTACACCTTTTATTAGAATTTACACTTTTTCTAAAAACGAAACTTACATTTTTTGTGAAGTTACTTATATCTTTTGTGAAAAAACTTACTCAATATCTGAAAAGTTACACCTTTTGTGAAATAATTTTTTTCATAAATTTATACCTTTTGCTAAAACTTACACATTTTCTGAAAAATTACTCCTTTTGTGAAATAATTTTTTCGTAAAATTTATACATTTTTATTGGAACTTACACCTTTTTTGAAAACGAAACTTACACCTTTTGTAAAGTTACTTACATTTTTTTGTGAAAAAACTTACACGATTTTTGAAAAGTTATACCTTTTGTGAAATAAATTTTTTCATAAAATTTACACCTTTTGCTAAAACTTACACATTTTCTGAAAATTTACACCTTTTCGTGGAACTACTTATATCTTTTCTGAAAAATTACTCCTTTTGTGAAATAATTTTTTCATAAATTTTACACCTTTTATTGGAACTTACACCCTTTGTGAAAACGAAATATACACCTTTTGTGAAGTTACTTACATCTTTTTTAAAAAAACTTATACTATTTTTGAAAAGTTACACCTTTTGTGAAATAATTTTTTTCATAAAATTTACATATTTTCTGAATTTTTTTACCTTTTTGTGGAAATACTTACACATTTTCTGAAAAGTTACTCTTTTTGTGAAATATTTTTTGTCAAAAAATTTACACATTTTATTGGAACTTACACCTTTTGTGAAAACAAAACTTACATCTTTTGTGAAACTACTTACATATTGTGTGAAATAACTTACACTGTTTCTGATAAGTTACACCTTTTGTGAAACAATTTTTTTCATAAAATTTACAGCTTTTGCTGAAACATACACATTTTTTTTTGAAAATTTACACCTTTTCGTGGAAGTACTTACACATTTTCTGAAAAGTTACTCATTTTGTGAAATAATTTTTTCATTAATTTTACACCTTTTGTTGAAACTTACACCTTTTGTGAAATGAGTTTCGTTTTCACAAAAGGTGTAAGTTCCAACAAAAAGTGTAAATTTTATAAAAAAAAATTATTTCACAAAAGGAGTAATTTCTCAGAAAAGGTGTAAGTATTTCTACGAAAATGTGTAAATTTTTAGAAAGGTGTAAGTTTTAGCAAAAGGTGTAAACTTTATGAAAGAAATTATTTCACAAAAGGTGTAACTTATCAGAAATAGTGTAAGTTATTTCACAGAATATGTAAGTACCTTCACAAAAGGTGTAAGTTTCGTTTCCACAAAAGGTTTAAGTTCCAATACAATGTGTAAATTTTATGAAAAAAATTATTTCACAAAAGGAGTAACTTTTCAAAAAAGGTGTAAGTATTTCCATGAAGGAGTGTAAATTTTCAGAAAAATGTGTAATTTTAGCCAAAGGTGTAAATTTTATGAAAGAAATTATTTCACAAAAGGTGTAATTTTTCAGAAATAGTGTAAGTTATTTCACAGAATATGTAAGTAGCTTCACAAAAGGTGTAAGTTTCGTTTTCACAAAAGGTACAAGTTCAAATACAATGTGTAAATTTTATGAAAAAAATTATTTCACAAAGGAGTAACTTTTCAAAAAAGGTGTAAGTATTTCCACGAAGGGGTGTAAATTTTCAGAAAAATGTGTAATTTTAGTCAAAGGTGTAAATTTTATGAAAGAATTTTTTTGACAAAAGGTGTAATTTTTCAAAAATAGTGTAAGTTATTTCACAGAATATGTAAGTAGCTTCACAAAAGGTATAAGTTTCATTTTCACAAAAGGTGTAAGTTCAAATATGTGACAACCCTCACCACTGTTTACTGATAACACTACTGATTAGTGCTAATTTATGATTAAGCATGTTAGCTGACTGATTGACTGAATGTTATGAACTGATTGATTGAGTGTATTAGTTTAAACGCATGTCTATCTGTTTGACTGCTAAGTTATCTGTTCATGTATTATGTTTATACTGCAAATTGAAGGCCTTATCGGCGGCCGAATCTGAAATTGATTTATGTTTTATGCGAGTTAGAATTTATGTAATTTTATGGTATATTTAATTGAAATGGGATTTAGTATGATTAAATTGGATTAAACGACGTTAAAATGCATCAACTTGAGTTATTTATCAAAATGCCACTTAGTGGACTTTCATTACCCTTTTATTTGATTTATACATGTTAGCTTTAACATCAATTTCCTCAGCCATTTTGAAAGGCAAAACCGACTAAGAGAGAGAGAGGGAGAGGAAGTAATTTCAACAAAATTGACTTGGAGGCTTAGGAAAATTGAAGGATTCTTTGCATATTGAGCTTCTACACTTGAAATTGGAGACCTAAGGTAGGATAATTACCTTCTTGTTTATGAATTCTAGCCTCATGTTGCATGGTTTATAGAAGCTTAGTGATTGAAGTCAAGTTTTGGTTTAGATTGTTGATTTGAAGCTTAATTCATGCATGCATGTGCATATCATGAAGTTTTGAGGTTGTTTTATTGGAAATTGCTTCATGCATGTCCATCTTTTGACCATAGTCTATGACTTTATCTTGTTTTTGAAAGAATTGGCTCTTAGGAGCATGAATTGGAAGCTTTGAAGTTGGTTAAATTCATGCATGTTACATGTTCATCATATTCTTAAAGTTTATCCAAAATTGTGTTTAATTAAACTACCCTTGGGCTTTGATTTCTCAAATTGATCTTTGAAACATGTAATATTATGGGTTTTGAAGTGTTTTCTAGAAAATGAGCCCAAGAGGATCGATTTTGGTACATTGAAATTGAGTTGTGAGCTTGAGGTTCAAATCTGGAAATTCCAGATTTTGGACTCACGCTCGAGCGGGGAACTCCACGCTCGAGCGTATATACTGAATTCATGCAGTCCGCTCGAGCGGGTAAAGTGACGCTCGAGCGTGAAATGCGTGTATCCATTACTTTGCATGTGTTTACAGTCTGCTCAAGCGGGTGAATGCACGCTTGAGCGAGGACTTGTGTTTTACGCTCGAGCGGGGGTCGAGCGCCCGTCGAGCGTGAATTTCGTGCATCCAGTACTTTTGCCATGTTTTGCAGTCTGCTCGAGCGGGTAAAGTGACGCACGAGCAGAGAACCTTTGTCTGCATGTCCGCTCGAGCGGGGAAAGCCACGCTCGAGCGTGGACTCTGTTTTCTGAAAATTTTGTAAAGTGTTTAAAAGTGCATCTTTGCATCCTCTTCCCATCCTAGGCATTCCTAGGCCTAATTTAAGGCATCTTAATGAGGATATTGATGTAGAACCACACCGAGGAAAATTAGGGATTAAGTTACTTTTTCTTAACTGTGTAGCTTAGTGTGTGTTCGTCTTGAAACTGTAGGGTTGGCATCCGAGGACGCTCTAGCCCATCTGTAGCCCAGAACTCTGTGCGTAACAATGTTGTAAAGATACGTTCAATTGAAATTATTTTCTGAACGAATGACTGAACTGCTTTATGAAATATCGCTGTTTACTGAATGAATGTTTGTCCTATTTGTGAACTGTATTCGTGGCATCCACAGCAATTTACTGATACTGTACTGTATTGCTACTGTTATAGAGATCTCTGTCGGTTCTCGTGTTGGAACCACTACTGTTTACTGATATGATGGCCATCAACTGACTGTTCGGTCTGATAAGACCTACTGTACTACTTTGCTATTGGATGTACCACATATGACTATTTTAGTTTCTGAATGACTGATATGGCATGAATATGAGCCACAAACTGAATGACTGATATATTGATAATTGACTGTTTTGAATACTGAAAGGACATTCATTCTTATCCTCTTTACGCATATGTTATTCACTGGGCTTTAGCTCACTGCTCATATATATATGTAGGTGTACAGGCACAGCATCGGAGCTAGGAGCGTTGGGTTAAACTTCCTTTTTGTCAAGCCAACCACCGTGCCTCACTGCGAGGTTCCGAGTCCTTCAAGCTAGGGCTTTTGGGATGTTTTAGATTCCCCCTTTTTGTATCTGTTTTGTGTACTGTATAGGCTAAATGGATACTTGTACTGTACTGTTCTAATAGGGACTAGGTCCCTGTCCTGAATGATTGTATATATTGTGCTTACTGTTTTGGTTATGAATGTGTATATGATATGAAAAGTCTTTTTGCATACAGACTGTCACAGCTCATTGGACATCTTTTAATTACTGTTTTGGCTTCCGCCAACCCCTGTACTCTATATTACTGTTTTACTGTTAAGTAGGCCTTCGGTAATCTCGGATTACTGGCCGGTTACGGTACTAAACCCATAGGGGCGGGTTTGGGTCGTGACAAAATACAATGTGTAAATTTTATGAAAAAAATTATTTCACAAAAGGAGTACCTTTTCAAAAAAAGGTGTAAGTATTTCCGCGAAGAGGTGTAAATTTTCAGAAAATTGTGTAATTTTTGTCAAAGGTGTAAATTTTATGAAAGAAATTATTTCACAAAAGGTGTAATTTTTCAGAAATAGTGTAAGTTATTTCATAGAATATGTAAGTAGCTTCACAAAAGGTGTAAGTTCAAATACAATGTGTAAATTTTATGAAAAAAATTATTTCACAAAAGGAGTAACTTTTCAAAAAAAGTGTAGGTATTTCCACTTAGGGGTGTAAATTTTCAAAAAAATGTGTAATTTTAGTCAAAGGTGTAAATTTTATGAAAGAAATTATTTCACAAAAGGTGTAACTTATCAGAAATAGTGTAAGTTATTTCACAAAAAATGTAAGTAGCTTCACAAAAGGTGTAAGTTTCGTTTTCACAAAAGGTGTAAGTTCCAATAAAATGTGTAAATTTTATGAAAAAAAATTATTTCACAAAAGGAGTAACTTTTCAAAAAAGGTGTAGGTATTTCCACTTAGGGGTGTAAATTTTTAAAAAAATTTGTAATTGTAGTCGAAAGTGTAAATTTTAGGAAAGAAATTATTTCACAAAAAGTGTAATTTTTCAAAAATAGTGTAAGTTATTTCACAAAAGATGTAAGTAGCTTCACAAAAGGTGTAAGTTTCGTTTTCACAAAAGGTGTAAGTTCCAATAAAATGTGTAAATTTTATGAAAAAAATTATTTCACAAATGGAGTAACTTTTTAGAAAAGCTATAAGTATTTTCATGAAAATGTGTAAGTTTTCAGAAAAGGTGTAAGTTTTAACAATAAGTGTAAATTTTATGAAAGAAAGTTTTTCACATATGGTGTAACTTTTCAGAAAAGGTGTAACTTGTTTCACAAAAGATGTAAGTATTATGTGTAAGTTGTCAAAAGTTACACCTTTGGTAAGTAATTTCACAAAAGGTGTAAGTTATCAGAAAATGTGTAAGTACTTTCACAAAAGGTGTAAGTTTTCACAAAAGGCCTAAGTTTTCACAAAGGGTGTAAATTTTCAAAAATCACTTACGCCTTTTTCTGAAATTACTTACGTCTTTTGTTAAAATTTACGCCTTTTGTGAAAATTTACGCCCTCTTGTGAAATTATTTACACATTTTTGTGACAATTTACACATTTAGTCATATAATATATTCTTTTATTAATTTACTTGGAAAGTGACCTACTTTGCAGGCCACCAATGTGTAAGTTTTCAAATATTTTGGTATAACTCAATACATAAAAAGGTGTAAAGGCAAAATAGAAAGGTGTAAGTGCTTTGCATACCATATGCAAGGCACACCTAAGAAAGGCCCATAGAATTGATTATCTTCACACCCTAGTACGAATTTTGTTACTGGCTATCACAATATGATGTTACGAAATATTCTTTTTTTAGTTTTTCAAATAGTATAGTCAAAAAGTTTATGTTATAATTTGATTGCATACCTTAAGCACATATGTTAAAACTATCTTTTTGCAAATAAATAAATAGCAAAAAAAGAATTCACAAAATTGCTCACAGTTTTATTGAACAAAAAAATATAATAGGTCCTTTTTCTTTTATTCCTTTTTATTGCCATTATGGAAAATGTTTGGTGATAGAATTCGATATGCTTTATTGTGCTCATTTCATAATAATTTAATCTTTTGTGACAAATAGTGATGTAATATTGTATTAAAACTTAAATTGTGGGGGGTTATAGGTTCAAGTCTCTTAATTTGAATTTGTTTCCTCATTTGCAATATGATGATCCTTTTGATGTTTGCATATTGGGTAAATTATATCAATAGTCCCTATATTTTGTCGTTTGTGCCATTTTAGTCCATACATTTTCAATTGACTCAATTTTGACCCAAAAATTTTAGATTCTGTGTCAATTTGGCCTAATTGATAAATTCGTTAGGTTTTTTAACAGAAAATGATCACTAATGTAACAACCCTCACTTTGTCTTAGTCATGCTTGCATACATTACATGATTTTGTCTTGCTAAGTTGCATTACAGATCTTGATTTGTTTTGACTAAGTGTTACTTGCATGCTTTGTTCGTTGCTCGGTGTGTGTTTAATCGAGGTCATCTTAAGCCTAGGTTACACCTTTGAACCTCTTACACCTAGGACCATCTTGGAACCACTTTGGTTGACCTCCACCTTCACCCTGGCATATTGGCCGAGATGTCATTATCTATGCCAAGGTGTTCATCACCAAGGCCGAGATGTGTATCATCTAGGCCGAGATGTTATCCTTGCACCCAAGTGATCTTGTTCCTGGGTAGGTATGACCTAGACCGAGGTGTGGCACATCTAGGCCAAGGTGTGGCATAGCTAGGCCAAGTGTCGTCCTTCCTAGCCGAGATCATTGAGACCTTACTTGCCGAAGCAGTGTCCTAATCCGGGGTCCTTACCTGCCGAAGTGCCCATGTCACCTTACTTGTTGAACACCCTTTGTCACGCTCTTGTCTTGTCATTCTGTCACCTTTTTTGAGGAAACCCAATCCGGCAGTGCCACGTGCCCCAGCAGAGGGTTAAGTCAGCCGGCAGTGGAAGAAAACATATCATTGTGTGTCATATTTTGCATGGTAGAGAGAGAAGCTCTAGGAAGAGGAGGAAGAAGTTCTCAGAGTGAGAATAGATTTTCCAAGCTTGATCCTTAGAGTTTGAACTGTTGGATTCGTGTTTTGCAGTTAGATTCTTGCTTTGCTCTTGTTGTTCTCTATGTTCATCTAACTACATTGTATGATCTAGCATGATTCGTGAGCCATGCATTGCTTTGAAATTCGGTTTTAGAAAGAGAAAATGATGTTCTTGTGTTCTTGAAAGAAAACCATGTTTTGATCCGAAAATTTGTATCAAGATCCATGTTTTTGTGTTTGTTTTCATAAGATCTTCAAATACGGGTACCCAGGTCCATGTTTTCGAACTCATCTCATGAAATCTCAGATTTTGAATAAAGAAGTTATGATTTTAGCATTCATGTTCTCCATGTTCTTCAAGAGAGAAACCCAGATTTTTCTCAGACTTCATTTCCTTGAATGTGGTCGTCGGGAACACACCTCGGCCAAGAGGTGTGGGACCTCGGCCTAGACCATGTTAGTACCCCACGTGTTTTCCCAAAATGAAAAGGCAGTGTTGTAACTCCCAGCATGTTTTGCTTTGTTTTGACTTCGTTTTGAAAGAAAATGCCGGGATCAATTGCACCCATGTAAAGCTTGTTATAGGGATGCATTTCGTATCCATCTTTGAACATCTCACCTTGTCTTATTGAAACGCGTTCAATGGGATTTATTATGTGCTTGTAGGCCTTGGATCCTTGTTTGTAATTCCTACACCCAAAGAACTATGTGAGTGGTATTTTTAATAAAGCTATGTTATAAAGTTTTGATAAAACTTTGCTTCGTTTTGGAAAAGTATTTGTCCAAGTATGAATGATTATCCCTAGTTTTGTATCAAGTATTATCTTGTTTGATGACATTCTAGGAAAGTCCTTAGTGCCAGGCGACTATAATGCAACTGCACCCTTGTTTTGAAAGTCCTTAGTGCCAGGGGACTATAATGCAACTGCACCCTTGTTTTGCCCGTGACGATTTTCCGCGTGGGTTTGTTTGTCCGGAATGTCATCCCTTGTATTATATTGATGCTAGTAAGCATCCCTTGAAGCTTTGAAAGACTGGAGAGATGAGCTCGGTTCATCCCTTGATTTGTACAAGTTATTATATGTATTGTTTTGTAAAGATCTTGGATATCATTCATTCAAACCTTTATTATTAATATCATTCACTGAGTATCCAAGCTCACCCTCTCCTTATATATATGTAGGTGACGAGCAAGAAGGCGGTGACGCCTAGATGTGTTTTGTATGGTGTTTGGATTCATACTTTTGCTAGCATCTTGAAGATTATGCTTCTGGCCCTGTAGTATATGTCTTTTGTATATGTCGGTTTGAGAAGCCTTTTGATCAGGATGTAATGTGTACTTTATTTTGTATGTATTCAAGTTGTAAACCATGTTAAAGTGTATGGCATTTCATTTGATCTATGCACCGCTCTTATGGACTATTTAGATTTAAATTTATTGTTTCCGCACATGTAAGCCCCATATGTATACTCTGATTGTGTGTGAACTTGGTAAGTTGGCCTTTGGTAATCTCGGATTACTGGCCATCATGGCACCATTCTACTAGGGGCAGAATGGGGTCGTGACAACTAAGTTGGCTGAGGTTAAGTCATTCAATTGATCAAATTTATAATTTTACCCTTAAAAGCATTACACTTGCCATTTATGTGTGTATTTATCATAAAAAAAATGATAACAATTGAAATCAATTGGACCAATTTGAGACAAAGTAAAAAAATATAGAATCAAAATTGAGTCAATTGAAATTACAAGATCAAAATGATACACGGGTTTAAATATAAAGATTAACAATGTGATTTTCCCTTGAATATTTGCATCATCACGCATGAGATAAGTTCTCACGTGAGAGAGTGAGAGAGCTTCATATATATTGTTGGATCAGTCTCCTAACAATAGAATTTCAACACAATTTGAGACTAAAAAAAAACTACATACATAATTGTTGATCTTCTCAAAAGTGCAACATTAGATATTGTTTGAGTGCTAAGTGCTAAGGAGTAATGGTGTTAATTGTCTTGTGTCTGGAAGAAGATGACAATCTCGTAAGTTTTTTTCATTTTGGGCTAGATACACTACAAGAAAAAGCAGAATTGGTGACTAAAATTACCCCTTTCGTCGCTGAAAGTAGCATTTTGGCAACTAAAACAATTTAGTAGCCAAATGTATACGTATTGGCGACTAAAAATCTATTTGGTCGCCAATATATGGCTTTTACCGACTACGAAAATTTTAGTAGCCAAAAGTAAGGACCTTTGGCGACTAAAAAAAATTTAGTAGCCTAAAGTGAGAATCACCCCGGCTAAAAGCATGTTTAGTAGCCAAAAGTGAGCTTTTTGGCGACTAAAAACAACTTTAGTCGCCAAAAGTGGTAATTTTAGCGCGGAAATTTTATTTTTTAACGACTAAAAAATAATTAGTAGCCAAAAGTATAGAATTGGCGACTAAAATTATGTTTAGTCGTGAAAAGTGGTCTCTTTTTTTTTCTACTAAATAATTTATTTTTAAATAAATTATGTTTAATAAAAAATAATTATGTTTATATATATACTTTTATATTAATACGGGTTTATGTACTATATAAATAATATATGTTGCATATATAATCATGTGGTGTTGTAGAGGCATAGTGGAGAGAGTGTGTTGTATAAGGTGTATGGTGTGGGAGGTTCATGGTTTCAAACTTCAGAAGAAGAGGGCTAATTTTTTTTTTTCCAGAAATAAGCTTTTGGCGACTAAAATGTGTGGTCGCCAAAAGCTTTAGTATTGGCGACTAAAAAAATAGTCGGTAAATGTATAATTTTAAAAAAAATAGTTCACTATTGGCGACTAAAAATTTAGTCGCCAAATGTATAATTTAAAAAATATAATTGAGCTTTGGCGACCAAAGTTTTAGTCGCTACAGACTTGGTTTTTGGCGACTAAAAGTTTTTTAGTCGCCAATACCTTTCGCGACTATTTTCCAGCGACCAAACTGGCGACTAAAAAATTTAGTCGGGGAAACTTAAAAACCGACTTTTGGCGACTAAAAATTGACTTTTGGTGACTAAAAATTTAGTCGCCGAATGTGTTTTTTCCTGTAGTGATATTGTGTAGTTAAAGAGTGCTTGAAAATAGATTGGGTGAGTGTAGTATTTAGTGTGAGTATGTATGGAAATTTTTAGACTTGGTAGAAGATGAAATTTTGAAAATGAGAGATGATAATGAGCCAAAGATTTATAAGCATGCATGTGTATTGTTGTCTCTTAAGATGATTGTTGTTTATATGAATTGTTGTTTCGATAAATGTTAAAATTAATTGGTGAAATCACCCTGTTTGTGAATGGTGATCTTGAGTGATGGTTGGTGGACACTAGGGGTGATGTCAAAAGGGGGGATATGGAAACTTAATTTTAATATCGTGGCCTTGCTTGACATTGGAATTGAATCACTGTTGTTGGTTCTTGAAAATTTTGTTGAGTTCGAAAATTTTGTTTTACTGCGGTGTGAGTTGGAACATTTTATATTATGTTATGTTATTTATTTATTTATTCCTATTTATAATATTTCTCTATACTCAAAAAAGTGTTATCAAAATGATGATAAATTTTATGGTAAAATTACTTCTCTAATTGTTTCAAGTTGGCGTGTGTAATGGATCGAACACGGATTGATGATGGATAATTGAATGTATTGCCTTGACGGGTTACTATGGTTCCAATGTGTTGTATCATAGTACAATTTGTGGGTGTTTCATTCTAGTGGGAGAATTGAATGAGAGTTGGTAGTGATTGTGGGCTAGTATTGAGTTTGAGATGTTAATTATCAAGAGTATTTATGTTTTGTTTTGAGTGGGTTGGTGTAGTTAAAGCCGTTGAACTGGGGTTTCCTTAGTGAACTCTATTTCTTTTTGAGAGCTTCTAACTTGTAGTGTGTGATTGTTCTTGAATTCAGAAGTAATAATAGTTTGGTGGTTATTAGACGTTGGGTATATCGTTGAAGTGGAGGCAACGTGTCCTATGAATTTAGATGCTTTTCTAATGGGTTTCAGTTTTGTGAATCTTGGTGAGCTATCTAATTCGTGGGGGTGCTTGTAACCTTTGTTAGTATTGCAGTTCCTAAGTTGGGTGATGTGGGGAAATTCCATGTGTTTAGTCTTTGATTTATCTGTTATATTTGACGAGTAAGAAACCGCTCAACTTTTTCAACCTGTTGATCTTTTCACTCAGAGTCAATAAGGTACTGTGGTGTTGGTTTGAAAATATGGGAAGTTAGTTCAGGGGTGGATTTAGGCTTCTAGTTGTAGGTCTAGTTCGTTGATACTTTCTCTTTCCGAGTTGCGTATGTATTTAATTTCGGAGACAAAACTTTCTAAGAGGGTGTAATGGTTCACGTTAAGATTCAAGTTTTTTGTCAAAAATTGGACTTAGTCTAAAAATTTTCTAAGTGTAACAATTGGATTTTTCAAAACATACAATTTTGAAAATAATATTTAGCAGTAATTGTTCCTTATACATTAAATAGTCTAATTTGATTTTATGGAGTTTTTCTACGAGGTATTAATTACTTTACTTCGACGTCAAACTTATAAATTTCAGTTAGAAAATTTGTTTTGTACTAAAACTGGAGGAGTCACTTTTTGATTTAATTTGATTTTGATTTTCTTTTCTTTTTTTGCTTTTTCTTTAAATCCAAATAGGGGGTATTTCCTTATTTACATTGTAAACTTAAGTAAATAAAACATAAATGTAAGAGGCTAAATGAAAATATTTACTTAATGGTTACAAATGGAAATAAGGTTGATGTGCGGAGAGTGCCTTAAAAACTGTGTTGTGTGACTAGTTGTGTCTAGGGTAACCGTTCGCACGGTCAAATGGTTGCTCAAGCGGGGATGCGAGGCTCCCAATATTTTCATTGTAGACCTGCAAAACTTCTAAGAAGTTGCATCATTACATTGCTCGAGCGGTCTATTTGGGATCAACACTTTAAAAAGTCATTTTTGGATCACTTTTCTTCATTCTTTCTAGAATTTTCTCTCTCCTCTCCCTCTCTTTCAGCCATTGTTGAGCTCCAAGCTCATTAAACCCTAGATTTCATCTCCTTAGAGTGAGAATCTCACCCTAGTTCCTTGTATAAAAATGGTGAGCATAAATGAGGGCATTCTATTAATCTGAGTGGATCGTGTTTTTGTTAAAGTTAGTCTTCTTGGTTTCTTCCTCTCCTTACTAGATGTAGGGACTTCTTTGCTTTTCTTCAATATTTTCATATAGATAGATGGGTGGTGTGTTTTTATTGCATAAATCTTAAGTTGAAAGAGATTTTCTTAAAAGACATGTAGAGAAATATTAGGGTTTCTAACTCAAAAGAGATCACCTATGATTTTAAGTTGATTATGGGAGTTTTGAGCTATTGAAATATGATTACACCCTTTAAAATGAAAAGCCACAACTTTTGCTCAAACCCTAGTTTTAAAATTTTAATTAAATACGGGGTTTTCTTCAATTAACCTTAAATTCTTGAAATTGAGTTAAGGTTTGGTTGAATTGGGTCTAAACATTGATTATTAAATGTGGTGAGAATGATTATTGAGCAATGGGTTCATCTATAGTAAATGGATAATGAGAAATGAGTGTAATAAATATGTAATGTGTATGGAGTTAAATGGGAATATTGTAGAGAACAAATTATGTTCCTGCATAAAGATAGATTTTACTTTTATTGTTATGTGTTGTGGACATAATTTATTTTTCAATTGAAATGATGAATTGTGGAATAAAGTTTGGAAAGACGTTTCCTTCCAGCATATGACGGGTAAAGCGTGGCACTTGAAAGAGGTTCTGCCTTCCTTCCGAAGTAGCGCCCGATAAAGCGTGTGGATTGTTGGGCTATATGGAGGTTTTGCATTCTTTCCGACTAGCCATCGGTAAAGCATGGCGCTTGTCAAAGATTCTAGCGTTCCTTCCAAAGTAGCGCCCGGTAAACTATGTTGGTATTGCTTGGTGAAGCCGGTTATTGGCCTGTGGATATTTGTTGTGAATCTTGTGATAATTCTATTATGTGATTGTGAAAATTATTAGATGTAAAAGTTGAAGTGTGTAAGGTGGAATACATTGCTGGTGAGTTAATTCTGGTAACTCAATTATTTGGAATTTGTTGACTTATGCATGAGTCTAGTGTTATGTGGATTATGTCGAGATGAAGAGTCACATTTAGAAAGCGAAATGTGTAAATGAGACTAAAGAAAGTTTCTATATTATTCAGATTGATTATTCAAGAATACAATGGAGCTCCTTAGAAGAGTTTGTTACAACTGTTAACCACACTCTAGTTAGACTAACTAAAGAGAGTTTACAATATTAACTCTAACTAACAACAACTTGATTTCTTAACACGTGTAGGATAGTTATGACAGTTATAACTATCTCATCCCTGAACTACTTTGCACAACTTGCTGTAAGCATGGTCTTGAGAAGGTAAGCTCTATTCTGGAGATACTGAAGCAGATGCATCATCACTTGGTTCCTTATCAAGCCCCTCAAGCTTAGGTGAGGGGAAAGAATCATGAGCTTGCTATGAAGAAGCTGGAACCGAGAGACAGACAAGGTTAGTGAAAACATCTGCCAATGATCGAAGAGGTAATGTGGCTTGGAACTTGTTTGGAAGCAACCCATTCACGAATAAAATGATAATCCACATCAATATGTTTAGAACGGGCATGAAAGACAGGGTTAGAGGATAAGGAGATGGCAGAGAGATTATTGCACCATAAAATAGGACAGGATGTAAAAACATGAAGATCAGTTAAAATCATTTGAATCCAACAAAGCTCGGTTGCAACTCGAGCTAAAGAACGATACTCGACTTTGGTATAAGAGCGAGAGATAGTAGGTTGCTTCTTAGCCGACCAGGAAATAAGATTGGGGCTAAGAAAGACACAATAACCTGTAGTGGAGTGATAATTAACAACAGATACAGCCCAATCGGAATCAGAAAAAGCATATGCTGTGTTTTCGCTCTGCAACACCATTTTGTGGTGGAGTATAAGGACAACTTAGTTGATGATCAATACGATGAGTCCTTAGAAAAATCTGAAACTCATTACTAAGAAATTCAGATCCATTATCAGTTCTTAAAATTTTGAGATTTACATCAAATTGTTTTTCCACAAATTGTTTGAAGGCAATGAATTTGGAAAACACTTCACTTTTATAATGCAAAGGAAACAACCAAGTGAATATGCTAAAATCATCCATAAACAACACATAATATTTGTGACTAGTAGAAGAAGAATCAGAAGTGAAAGGTCTCTATACATCATTGTGAATAAGAGCAAGAGGTTAATTTACAAATGTAGTAGAAAGACGGAATGGAAGTCCATGGCTCTTAGCAATAGAACAATGCTTACACATTTGAGAGGATTTATTGAGAGGTTTAGACGAATGACATTTATTACAAAGTACTTAGAGCTTATGTAAGGATGGATGGCCTAATCAAGAATGCCAATCCTCAGTAGAACTAGTAGTGGTAACACAAGCTTGATGAAGAGAGATGAGAGGATTTAAACTAGGAAATTGATACATACCTTGAGAGAGAGATCCTTTGTACAAGACAACTTTACTAGTCTTGTCCTGAATCACAAAAGTATCATCATCAAATGTAACAATGCAATTGTTGTCAGAAATAAGCTGATGAACATAAATTAAATTTGAGGAGATTTGAGGAACATGAAGGAGATTATTAAGGGTGAAGGAATGAGATGGTGTAGAGAGAATTCCTTTACCCTTATGATGAATAGGAAGTAAATTTCCATCACTAACCAGCATTTACTCATGGCTCTGATAAGGTTAATAAAGACTAAGATTCTAAAGATCATGAGTAACATGACTTGTAGCAGTAGAATCTAGAAACCAATTATCAGAAGGATTTGCTGCAGATGCAACATAAGCCTTGTTCTGAAACTCAAAAGGAGCATTTGAAGGTTTAGAATGAATAGGTTAATAAGATGAATCCATGTGATACCAACAATTGAGAGTAGTATCATTGCTTTTTCCACAAATCTGGCAAGTCACAGTACCATATCCAAATAAACCTCCTCTGTTCCCTTTCTGAAAAATGATCGACCACCTCTATAAGAACCTCAATGATTTCCTCGATTATATCCTCGAGAACCAGATGATGAATTATGAGAAGATGACTTAATGTGAGGTTGTGAAACAGATGATGTAGCATAGACAACATGAAGATCAGATGAAACTTTGGTAGCATTTTCAATATGAATGGCCTCTGAACACAAAAGAGATGACAGAACTTTCGTGGAAACAGAGTTAGTTTTAGCACGAATTGTAGTTTTAAAAGCATTATATTCCGATAGAAGTCCATTAAAAGTCAAGAGAACAAGATCTTTATCATCTATTGCAGAGCCAGCAAGAGATAACTGATCTGCAATCGCTTTGATCTGTAACAGGTAATCTTCCATTGAATTTGAAGCTTTGACAATACTATGAAGCTTGTTCTTAAGTTGATGAATATGAGATTATGAAAGAGAAATAAACCGCTTCTCAAGTGTACTCCATACTTCATGACTGGTCTTGTACTGACACACAGAGGTGAAGATTGATGGAGAAAGAGTTACTGTAACACAACTTAACAGATGAGCATCTATGATCTGCCATTGATTGAGATTTGGATTAAGAACATCTATACCAGCAACATCTTTGATGAAATCTAAAGGTGGAGCAATGGATCCATCAATGTAAGAAATCAAGCTTGTTGCTCGCAATATATTATGCCACTGATTATTCCAAACTATGAAATTATTGATATCTAGTTTGACAGTAACAAAGGAATTGAGATTCAAAATTAAAAATGATAGATTTGAAGGAAGTCGAAATGAAGAAAATGGCATGGAAGCCATTGAAGGATCTGTAAGCTCGTTGGAGCACAAAGCTCTGATACCATAAAGAAAGTTTCAATATTATTCAGATTGAATATTCAAGAATACAATGGAGCTCTTTATAAGAGTTTGTTACAACTATTAACCATACTCTGGTTAGACTAACTAAAGAGAGTTTACAATATTAACTCTAACTAACTGCAAATTGATTGCTTAACACGTGTAGGATAGTTATGACAGTTATAACTATCTCATCTCTAAACTACTTTTCACAACTTGCCGCGAGCATGGTCTTGAGAAGGTAAGCTCTGTTCTGGAGATACTGAAGCAGATGTATTATCCCCTAGTTCCTTATCAAAGACAAGATGGAAAACTGTGACAACCCTCACCACTGATTACTGTTAAATTGTGACTGAACATGATAAGTAACTGAATTGACTGAAATTCTGAACTGATCGATTGAGTATATTAGTTTAAACGCATTACTATCTGTTTGACTGTTAATTGATCTGTTCATGTTTTAAGTTTGAACTGTAAATTGAAGGCCTTATCGGCGGCCGAATCTGAAATTGATTAGTGTTTCATGTTAATTAGAATTTATGTGATTTTATGGTATGTTTAATTGAAATTTGATTTGGTATGATTAAATTAGATTAAATAATGTTAAATTCTTGAACCTAGGTTAATTACCAAACTACCATTTTAGTGGGCCACTTTGTTACACATTGTTTAGAGCCTAGTTTCATATCACATGCATCATCTTCATTTCCTCTAGAGACCAAAAACGTGAGAGAGAGCTAGAGAGCTGGAAGAGGAGCTTGAGTTCATCAAATTGGCTTGAAACTTAGAAGATTTGAAGGATAATTGCATAATTGAGCTTCCATTCTTAAAATTGAGGACCTAAGGTAGGAGAATCATCTTCTTGAACTTGTATTTAAGTTGTTTCTTGCATGTTTCATGGAAGTTTGGAGATTAGAGTCTAGAATTGGTTCAAAATGTTGAATTGAAGCTTAAATCATGCATGCATATCCATGTTCTAGCATTTTGAGGTTGTTTTCATGAAAATTGCTACATGCATGTCCATATTTTGATTATAGTTCATGAATTCATCATGTTTTTGAGTGAATCGACTCATTTGACCATGTATTGGAAGCTTTGATTTCAATTGAACACTTGCATGTTCATTCACTTTATGTTCTTGGAGTTATTGTTGAAATTGTGTTTAATTGAACTACCTTTGGGCTTTGATTTTGCAAATTGATCTTTGAAACATGTTGTATTATGGGTTTTAAATGTTTTCCAAAAAATTAGCCCAAAAGGATCGGATTTGATGCTTTAAAAGTTGATTTTGAGCTTAAAGGTTCAATCTAGAAATTTCAGAATTTGGACCCACACTCGAGCGTACACTCTGAGTACATGCATCCTGCTTGAGCGGGGAAAGTAACGCTTGAGCGTGAAATGCGTGTATCCAGTACTTTTCATATGTTTACAGTCCGCTCGAGTGAGGACTTGTGTCTCACGCTCTAGTGAAGGTCGAGCGCCCATCGAGCGTGAATTGCATGCATCCAGTACTTTTTCCTAAGTTTGTAGTACACTTGAGTGAGGAAAGCCATGCTCGAGCGGAGCTTCTTTATCTGTATGTCCGTTCGAGCGTGTACCCTTGTTTCAGCAAATTTTGAAAAGTGTTTTAAAGTGCATCTTTGCATCCTCTTTCCATCCTAGGCAATCCTAGGGCATGTTTTAGGCATCTTAAGGAGGATATCGATGTAGAATCACACTGAGTCAAGTTAGGGGTTAAGTTATTAAACCCAAGTGAATAACTTAGTGTGTGTTCACTCTATAACTGTAGGGTTGGCATCCGAGGATGCGCACTAGCCTATCTGTAGCCCAGTACTTTGTGAGTAACAATGTTGTAAAGATATATTCAATCATGAATATTTTCTGAATGATCAACTGTACTGCTTTCTGAAATGATATTTCTTACTGAATGAATGCTTGTCCTATTTGCGAACTATATTCGTGGCATCCATAGCAATTTACTGTTACTATACTATACTGCTACTGTCACAGAGATCTCTGTCGGTTCTCACGTTTGGAACCACTACTGTTTACTGATATGATGGCCATCAACTGATTGTTCGGTTTGTTAAGACCTACTGTACTGTTTTGCTATTGGATGTACCACTTATGACTACTATGATTGAATAACTGATATACTGTTCAAATGACTGCTTTAAATACTGAAAGGACATTCATTCCTAAACTCTTTACGCATATGTTATTCACTGGGCTTTAACTTACCGTTTATATATATATATATATAGGTGTCTAGGCACCAGATCGGAGCTAGGAGCGTTGGGTTAAACTCCTTTTTTGTCAAGCCAACCAACGTGCCTCACTGCGAGGTTCCAAGTGTGTTCAAGCTTAGGCTCGTTTTGGGGTGCCTCAGTCCACCCTTCTATCTTTGTTTTGTAATACTGTATAGACTTGTACTGTACTGTTATGGTAAGGATTTGGTCCCTAACCTGAATGCCTGTATATGATGTATGTACATACTGCTTTTGTTTCGAATGTGAATATGTTATGAAATGTCTTTTTGCATACAGAATGTTATAGCTCATTGGACATCTTTTATTACTGTTTTGGCTTCCGCCAGCCCCTATGCTCTGTATTACTGTTTTTACTGTTGAGCAGGCCTTCGGTAATCACGGATTACTGGTCGGTTACGGTGCTAAACCCATAGGGACGGGTTTGGGTCGTGATAGAGTGGTATCAGAGTGATATTAAACCACGAGTTATACCGCACACACGTGTCCAAATGAGCTATAGGATGTCCTAGAAAAGTAAATAGGGCATTGCATGAGCACGAAAAGTGTGTGTGGCCATGATATGATTATATGTGCTAATGTGTTAATATGTTTAAAGTATGCAACTGCCTATGTTTATTATTGCCATAATTGCATATAGTGAAATGGACAATGTAAGGACTACGGATGAAACTGAATCATCTGACGCCAGAATAGCGAGATTAGAAAGAACAGTTGAACTGCTGACTGAGGCCTTAAGGCAACAACAGAACCAATAGCCCCCAACTCCTCCAGTACGGCCGGAACCGAATGTGAATGATGACATAATTGCTCTAACACAGAAGTTTAGTAAAATGAAACGGCCATCATTCCAAGGAGGCCTTGAACCATTAAAGGCCGAAGCCTGGGTTCTTGAAACAGAGAAATTATTTGAAGTGTTTCCATGTTCTGAAGCACACAAGGTCCTATTGGCCACTTTTAGTTTGCAAGAGGAGGCCAGAAGGTGGTGGATGCTTGTTCGTGACACCGACACTGTTATGACTTGGGCTTAGTTTAAGGGAGCCTTCTTTGAGAAATATTTTCCTCAGTGTGTCAGGGACCGCAAAGTGACTGAGTTTGAACAACTGAAACAAGGCACCATGTCGGTAGCAGAGTATGAATCTGAATTCATTGAACTCGCCAGATATGCACCACACATGGTTGATACTGATTACAAAAAGGCCAGGAAGTTTGAAAGCGGCCTTAATGTTGAAATACTTGACAGAATCAATGTTATGAAATTACTGAAATACGTGGATGTTCTTGATTGAGCAATAATGGAAGAGTCGAACATCGAGGCATTAAAACAGACTGAAACATCAGCGACTGAATGGCACGGTAAGAGACGGGGTTTTAAATTTAAGAAAGGCCGGAACAACCCATTGAACAAAAAGCAAAATACGAGGTCAACAACCAGTTCCAGCCAGGGAAATAGTTCTATACCGCCCTGTTCTGAATGTGGTAAGAGGCATAAAGGGGTTTGTTATAAAATTTCAGGTGCTTGTTACAGGTGTGGCAAGGTGGGCCACATGGTCAAAGATTTCCCTTCTGCTCCTCAGGGCAATAGTAAAGCTGCAGCCAGCGCCGCAGCATCAACTGTTGCACCGAAACCAAATCTGAAAGCTACCGGAAAGGAGCCTATGAGGTAGGGCCGAGTGTTTGGACTCGTACCGGGAGATGTACAGAATACCGAGACTGTTGTGTCAGGTATACTCTCAATTTGAGCTCAAAATGCTTATGTTCTGATTGATTCGGGGTCTACACATTCATATGTATCGCATGTCTTTTCGCGAAAATTAAATAGACCACTGGAACCTATGAACTATCTGTTAGTTGTCTCCTCACCTGTTTGAGGCTCTATGACTTGTGCTTATATATACCCTGCATGTGAAATTATTGTTGGGGATGTTCATTTGTATATTGATTTACTGCCTTTGAATATTGATCACTTTGATGTGATATTGGGAATGGACTGGTTAACGAAATATCATGCTACCATAGACTGTGTAACAAAACAAGTTGTTTTCCGTCCACCTGGACTGCCTGAATTTGTATTTAACGGAGTTGGAGTAGTACTTCCCCCGTATCTGATTTCATCCATGAAAGCTTTTAAACTGATTAAAAAGGGGTGTAAAGGGTATCTATGTTGTGTATTGACTGTACCTACCGATGCTAAAACTGATGTGAACTGTGTTCCTATAGTCAGAGAATTCCCAGATATTTTTCCAGATGATTTGCCAGGGGATTTGATTGATAGGGAGATTGAGTTCACCATTGATGTGATTCCGGGTACACAGATAGTATCTAAAGCTCCTTACAGAATGGCACCGACTGAATTGAAAGAGTTGAAAGTTCAGCTGCAAGAACTGTTAGATAAGAAGTTCATCAGGCCTAGTACTTCGCCATGGGGCACACCAGTCTTATTTGTGAAAAAGAAAGACGGCTCATTGAGACTCTGCATTGACTACCGTGAACTGAACAAGGTAACAGTGAAAAATAAATATCCATTGCCTCGTATTGATGATTTATTTGACTAGTTACAGGGTGCCCAAGTGTTCTCCAAAATTGACCTTAGATCTGGATACCACCAGTTGAAAGTCAAGACAGGGGACATTTAAAAGACTGTCTTTCGAACAAGGTACGGACATTATGAATT
>NW_021028582.1:70903-85903 GCF_004153795.1 Camellia sinensis
GTGCATACCATCCTCAGATAGATGGTCAGTCAGAAAGAACCATCCAGACTCTAGAGGATTTACTGCGGATGTGTGTTCTTGATTTCCAGGGAAATTGGGAAAGTCATTCAATTGCAAGAACTGTTAGATAAGAAGTTCATCGGGCCCAATACTTCACCGTGGAACGTGCCGGTCTTATTTGTGAAAAAAAAAGACGGCTCATTGAGACTCTGCATTGACTACCGTGAACTGAACAAGGTAACAGTGAAAAATAAATATCCATTGCCTCGTATTGATGATTTATTTGACTAGTTACAGGGTGCCCAAGTGTTCTCCAAAATTGACCTTAGATCTGGATACCACCAGTTGAAAGTCAAGACAGGGGACATTTAAAAGACTGCCTTTCGAACGAGGTATGGACATTATGAATTCTTAGTTATGCCTTTTGGAGTTACCAATGCACCTACTGCATTTATGGATCTTATGAACAGAATTTTCAAACCATTCCTAGATGAATTTGTAGTTGTTTTCATAGATGATATTTTGATTTATTCCAAAAGCACGGAAGAACATGAACATCATTTGAGAATTGCCTTGCAGACCCTAAGAGAATAGAAACTGTATGCTAAACTGACAAAATGTGAATTTTGGCTTAATAATGTAATGTTTTTGGGGCATGTGATCAGTAAAGATGGTATTACAGTTGACCCGCAGAAAATTGAAGCAGTAGTGAATTGGCCCAGACCGTCTAATGTTACAGAAGTTCGAAGTTTCTTAGGCTTAGCCGGGTATTACAGGAGATTTGTGAAAGACTTCTCTAAGATTGCCTTACCATTGACTCAGTTGACTCAAAAGGGGATATCATTTGACTGGACCGATCAGAGAGAATCAGCTTTCCAAGAGTTAAAGACTCGACTTGTGACTGCACCGATTCTTACCCTACCCTTAGGTACGGATGGTTTTACCATATTTACTGATGCTTCTTATAAGGGTTTGGGATGTGTTTTAATGCAGAATGGTAAAGTGATTGCGTATGCTTCTCGACAACTGAGACCGCATGAAAAGAACTATCCGACCCATGACTTGGAACATGCTGCAGTAGTGTTTGCACTGAAAATTTGGCATCACTACCTTTATGGGGCGACATGTGAGGTGTATACAGACCACAAGAGTTTGAAATACTTCTTCACACAGAAAGAACAGAACATGAGGCAATGAAGATGGTTAGAACTGATAAAAAACTATGACTTGCAAATTTTGTACCATCCAGGGAAAGCTAACACCGTTGCTGATGCACTCAGTTGGAAATCGATTAGAAATTTAGCCTGTTTACTCACCAGACAGAAAGAATTGCTAGGTGACCTTGAAAATTTTGAAGTTGAGATTGTTTTGCGCGAACAAGGTGGGACATTGGCTGCTATTTCTGCTCAACCAGCATTGATTGAGGAGATTAAAGAGAAACAACAATAGGATGACCTTTTGAAAAAGGTCAGTGATGAACGAAGTCCAAACCGAGGATGGACTTTAAATTTGAGAACAATGTATTGAAATTTCAGGGAAGGTTGTGTGTACCAAATGATTCTGAACGGAAAAGACGACTTCTACAAGAGGGCCACAATTCGAAACTGTCTATCCATCCAGGAAATACGAAAATGTACCAAGACCTGAAACTGAATTTCTGGTGGCCGGGAATGAAGAAAGAGATTGCTGACTTTGTATCGAAATGTCTTCATTGCTAACATGTTAAAGCCGAACATCAACGACCCGCAGGCTTACTGCAGCCCTTACCGATACCAAAGTGGAAATGGGAACATATCACTATGGATTTCATTGTTGGTTTACCTCACTCCAGGAAAGGTATGGATTCGATTTGGGTTATTATTGATAGATTGACTAAATCTGCTCACTTCTTACCTGTCAAAACAATTTACAATGCGGACAAATTGGCTATAATTTATATTGATGAGATTGTTAGATTGTATGGAGTGCCTATGTCCATTGTTTCTGATAGGGACTCGAAGTTTACATCGAGATTTTGGCAAAGCCTACAGACAACATTGGGTACTGAACTGAGACTGAGTAGTGCATACCATCCTCAGACAGGTGGCCAGTCAAAAAAAACCATACAGACTCTGGAAGATTTATTGCGAATGTGTGTTCTTGATTTCCAAGGAAATTGGGAAAGCCATTTACCTTTAGCTGAATTTGCCTACAACAACAGCTTTCACTCGAGTATTGGTATAGCGCCTTTCGAGGCTTTATATGGAAGAAATTGTCGATCTCCAATTTGCTGGGCAGAAGTTGGAGATGGGCCTTTGCTTGGGCCCGAAATTGTACATGAGACCACTGAAAAAGTGAAACTGATTCAACAGAGACTGAAAACTGCTCAAAGCCGACAGAAAAGTTATGCGGATATCCGAAGGTGAGACAGAGAGTACGAAGTAGGCGATCATGTCTTTGTTAAAGTGACACCGATGAAAGGGTAGACCCGTTTTGGGGTTAAAGGCAAGTTAGCGCCGAGATATGTCGGTCCGTACGAGATTATTGAAAAGATTAATCCGGTGGCGTATCAAGTAGCGCTTCCTCCTGAAATGGAGCATATACATAATGTCTTCCATATCTCAATGTTGAGGGATTATCTTCGGGATCCCTTCCATGTGATTGAGCCTACCCGTGTAGTACAAAGTGATGACTACACTTACGAAGAACGACCTATTCAGATTGTGAACCGAAGGATCAAGAAGTTGAGAAACAAAGAAATCCCGCTAGTGAAAGTTGACTGACAAAACCATGGTGGCGTTTATGCCACTTGGGAAAGAGAAGATGATATGATGAAACGATATCCTGAACTGTTCTCTCTGGATCCGGTATTCTTCTAAAATGAAGGTAATTCGAGTTTGGAGGACCAAACTCTTTATAAGGAGGGGAGATTGTGACAACCCTCACCACTGATTACTGTTAAATTGTGACTGAACATGATAAGTAACTGAATTGGTTGAAATTATGAACTGATCGATTGAGTATAGTAGTTTAAACGCATTACTATCTGTTTGACTATTAATTGATCTGTTCATGTTTTAAGTTTGAACTGTAAATTGAAGGCCTTATCGGCGGCCGAATCTGAAATTGATTAGTGTTTCATGTTAATTAGAATTTATGTGATTTTATGGTATGTTTAATTGAAATTTGATTTGGAATGATTAAATTAGATTAAATGTCAAATTATTGAACCTAGGTTAATTACCAAACTACCATTTTAGTGGGCCACTTTGTTACACGTTGTTTAGAGCCTAGTTTCATACCACATGCATCATCTTCATTTCCTCTAGAGACCAAAAACGTGAGAGAGAGCTAGAGAGTTGGAAGAGGACCTTGAGTTCATCAAATTGGCTTGAAACTTAGAAGATTTGAAGGATAATTGCATAATTGAGCTTCCATTCTTGAAATTGAGTACCTAAGGTAGGAGAATCATCTTCTTGAACTTGTATTTAAGTTGTATCTTGCATGTTTCATGGAAGTTTGGTGATTAGAGTCTAGAATTGGTTCAAAATGTTGAATTGAAGCTTAAATCATGCATGCATGTCCATGTTCTAGCATTTTGAGGTTGTTTTCATGAAAATTGCAACATGCATGTCCATATCTTGATTACAGTTCATGAATTCATCATGTTTTTGAGTGAATCGACTCATTTGACCATGTATTGGAAGCTTTGATTTCAATTGAACACTTGCATGTTCATTCACTTTATGTTCTTGGAGTTATTGTTGAAATTGTGTTTAATTGAACTACCTTTGGGCTTTTATTTTGCAAATTGATCTTTGAAACATGTTGTATTATGGGTTTTAAAGTGTTTTCTAGAAAATTAGTCCAAAAGGTTTGGATTTGATCCTTTAAAAGTTAATTTTGTGCTGGAAGGTTCAATCTGGAAATTCTAGAATTTGGACCCACGCTCGAGCGTAGGACTTCACACTCGAGCGTACACTCTGAGTACATGCATCCTGCTCGAGCGGGGAAAGTAACGCTCGAGCGTGAAATGCGTGTATCCAGTACTTTTCATATGTTTACAGTCCCCTCGAGCGAGGGAATGCACGCTCAAGCGAGGACTTGTGTCTCACGCTCGAGCGAAGGTCGAGCGCCCATCGAGCATGAATTGCATGCATCCAGCACTTTTGCCTAAGTTTGTAGTACGCTCGAGTGAGGAAAGCTACACTCGAGCGAAGCTTCTTTATCTGCATGTCCGCTCGAGCGTAGAAAGCCACGCTCGAGCGTGGACCCCTGTTTCAGCAAATTTTGAAAAGTGTTTTAAAGTGCATCTTTGCATCCTCTTTCCATCCTAGGCATTCCTAGGGCATGTTTAAGGCATCATAAGGAGGATATCGATATAGAATCACACTGAGTCAAGTTATGGGTTAAGTTATTAAACCCAAGTGAATAACTTAGTGTGTGTTCACTCTGTAACTGTAGGGTTGGCATCCGAGGACGCGCACCAGCCTATCTGTAGCCCAGTACTCTGTGAGTAACAATGTTGTAAAGATATATTCAATCATGAATATTTTCTGAATGATCAACTGTACTGCTTTCTGAAATGATATTTCTTACTGAATGAATGATTGTCCTATTTGTGAACTGTATTCGTGGCATCCATAGCAATTTACTGTTACTGTACTGTACTGCTACTGTCATAGAGATCTCTGCCGGTTTCCATGTTTGGAACCACTACCGTTTACTGATATGATGGCCATCAACTGACTATTCGGTCTGTTAAGACCTACTGTACTGTTTTGCTATTGGATGTACCACTTATGACTACTATGATCGAATAATTGATATACTGTTCAAATGACTGCTTTAAATACTGAAAGGACATTCATTCCTAACCTCTTTACTCATATGTTATTCACTGGGCTTTAGCTCACTGTTTACATATATATGTAGGTGTCCAGGCACCGGATCGGAGCTAGGAGAGTTGGGTTAAACTCCCTTTTTGTCAAGCCAACCAACGTGCCTCACTGCGAGGTTCCAAGTGTGTTGAAGCTTAAGCTCGTTTTGGGGTGCCTCAGTCCACCCTTCTGTCTCTGTTTTGTAATACTGTATATACTTGTACTGTACTGTTATGGTAGGGATTTGGTCCCTAACCTAAATGCCTGTATATGATGTATGTACATACTGCTTTTGTTCCGAATGTGAATATGCTATGAAAAGTATTTTTGCATATAGAATGTCATAGCTCATTGGACATCTTTTATTACTGTTTTGGCTTCCGCCAGCCCATGTACTCTGTATTACTGTCTTTACTGTTGAGCAAGCCTTCGGTAATCATGGATTAGTGACCGGTTACGGTGCTAAACCCATAGGGGCGGGTTTGGGTTGTGACAAAAACGAATCGAACAAAATAACTATTATATGTGAGATATGTTATGGCGTGCAAGTATTTGGTGTTTTGGGAATTAATGAGTGTGAAAGGAAAACTAGAAGTAGTAAATGATAAGTAGGCTTAAAACCTTTATCTAAGGAGACAATATTTAAGGGAAACAGTTAATAAAGGAGGTTTCAATGAAATGGCAAGTAGGATTTTATGAAAAGCTTATCTATTTTTGTGATCTATTTTCCATACAAATGACACATTAAATATGTATGTATCACTTGATAGCATTCATGATCGTATATATCTATTGAACTCATTGTCAAGAATCACTGTAGATCCCTACTGGACCTAGTGTTCGTCCCATGTTGTTTAACCATTTTTACAGGAACGAAGTTGGTGCAATGATTAGAAGATCATAAAGTTCTAGTTCATTAAGACTTCTTACTGTGGGAATTGTAAATGAAGTGTTAGAATGTTGTAATAAGGATGTTATCCTTCTATTGTATATGATTATTGTGTAACCTTTTATGTAAGTCTTGAGGCATGTATTGTGAACATTTGTGTAGAACATTTTTATCATTGTAATTATGCGAGAGAGAACCTTATTTATTCTATCTAATTTGTCTGATTCTTGTAATTATAGTTTGGAAATTGATATTTATAAGAAATTTGGTAATGTATTCGAGTAATAAAATTTGGGGTGTGGCAAATTCAATGAATATTTAATTTATCAATTAGTATGTTCCTATAATTTTAAATATTAAAAAAATATTTATGTATAGAAAGTCAAATAAATAAATTTAATTATCTCTAAGCCCCATCTAATTTGATATTTGAAAATCCTTAAAAGGAAATTCTAAATTTAATTAGTATTAATTTAAAATTATAAAAATATTTACTTCAAAATACTATTCATTTTTTTTAATATTTGAAATTAAAAAATAAATATAATTTAAAACTATTGACTTATGTAACCATATCTAATTTTGAAATTCAAATTTAATAAAAACATGTGCGTAAAATGTTAAAAAATAATTTTAGATATGTCTTTTTGGTTAGGTAGTAATTTTTTTGGCTATGTCTAAACTATATTTAATTTTAAATTTAAAAAGAAAGTCCACAGAAAATTTGAATCATACATAATTTTAAAATATTTAATTTTTTTTAATTGTTAATCATAATTTATCAAATGGTCAAAAATTTCAAATACACATGTCATAATGTTATTGAAAATTTTAAAATTTAAGTATGAACTTCAAGTTAACAAATTTGATGTACAAATTCACTTTGACTACTAAAAAAATTATTCAAAAAATAAAAAATGATGGTGTGCATCAATTATGAGTGCGGCTCACATCTCACTAATTTTAAACTTATGTCATACACTTATTTTTGGGACAAACTTTTATGCTTGCACTTTTTAGGTTAAAACATAGTTCATGAGCTATAGCCTGGGCTAACCTTTGATATTTTTTTAAAAAATATAAATACACTTTAATATTGATATAATAGATACTTATTTTTTTTTAGATTTAGATTGATTATTTTGAAATATTCTACTAATCGACCAATCAATTTTTCTTTATCAGGTATAGGGTTAGAGTTTCAACATGACCCATGTTGGATCAACTGTGGATAATTTTTCATAAATAAACGTACCCTAATGTTCATGTAAATTTTTTTTTGACTCAAACTAGATTTTCGAGGCTCATTTTTAGTGTTTAATCCAATATTGAAACCGCTAGACTAACTCATACCGATCAAAAACTGAAAAACTATAATCAAATTTCTAATTCAAGTGCAATTTTGGGACTAGAATATGACTTTTAATTTAAGGTGGTTCTATCTTAGATGATTTTCTTATACATAAATATACATGACTATTCATTTCATAGTGTTAACGTAAATATATAATTTTTTACTTAAGTTCAAATTTTTTAATAAATATGCATAAAATATATTCATATGTTCATATTTTTATTATAAAAAATGCTCACAAATATTTATTTACCAATTTAATAAATAAATAGATCAAATGATTCAAGAAAACTTTTAATGTTTTGTTGAAAGTTACATTGGTATAAATATTGAATCGACTAACTTTTAGGTCACTTTTAATGTTTAATCCAATTCTAACATCTATGGAAGAGAATTTCTATAAACATTGAATTGAATTAAAGTACAAGTACAAGATATATATATATATATACAACCTTTCTAAGTCTATTCCCGGACAATACTAATTTACTACTATGATTAAGGATCCTAATTCACTGCTACAATCATGGATGACCCACTGATTGTGGAGTCTAATACAACAAAGGTAAATTCCTTCAATTACTCAATATGATTTCCAACACTTCCCCTCAAGTTGGAGAGTGAATGTCAAGAAGTCCCAACTTGTGATTCAGGTAATTGAAGCTATCCCGCCCCAAGGCTTTCATAAATATGTCTGCAAGCTCATCAAGTGAAGAAATGTAGATTGGAAAATTTTCACCAGCATGTAGCTTCTCTCTCACAATGTGACAATCTATTTCAATACGTTTCGTTCTTTCATGATAAACTGGATTTGCCGCTATATGCAATGCAGCTTGATTATCACAATGCAAAGGAGCAGGTCCTTTTTGTTTGACTCTTAAATCTCGCAATATATATCGCAACCATGTAATTTCAAGACATGTGTTTGCCATGGCCCTGTACTCGGCTTCTGCAGATGAACGAGCAGTAGTTGGCCGTTTCTTGGATTTCCATGAGACAAGAGAATGACCTAGAAACACACAATAACGTGTAGTTGATCTTCTTGTTGTCAGGCAGCCTGCATGATCTGAATCACAATAAGCTTTCAACTCAAGATTGTTCATAGCCGAGAAAAACAAGCCTCGGCCAAGCTTACCCTTAATGAATCGCAAGACACAAAGTGCGGCCTCCATGTGTGGTTTTCTGGGTTGGTGCATAAATTGACTCAAATTCTGAACTGCAAAAACAATGTCTAGTCTTGTGACAATAAGATAAATTAATTTTCCAACCAACCTTCTATATCTCATTGGATCATTGAGAATAGCACCATCTGTGGTTTTCAATTTCACATTTTGCTCCATTGGACACTTTTCTGGCCATGCCCTCGTTAAACTTGTATTTTGTAAAATATCTAGAGCATATTTCCTTTGGGACATAAAAAGGCCTTTCTTGGATCAAGAAAATTCAACGCCCAAAAAATACTTCAAGTCACTGAGATCCTTGATGCGGAACTATTTGAGAAGGAAGGATTTAAGGTGCTTCATTTCTTGAAGATTATTGCCTGTAATGATAATATCATCAACGCATATGAGCACTCCTATAAAATAATCTCCATTAACTTTGGTAAAGAGAGAATAGTCAGCCATAGATTGGTGGAAACCCGCTTTCTCAATAGTAGTTGAAAATTGGAAGAACTAGTTACGAGAAGCTTGTTTAAGCCCATAAAGAGATTTATTAAACCGACACACCAGATTCTTCCCCTGTCGGTAAAGTCTGGAAGGAGGAACCATATAGACCTCCTCATGCAAGTCACCAAGGAGGAAGGCATTCGTAACATCAAGTTGGTGAAGAAACCAATTATGAGCAATAGCAATAGATAAAAGATAGTGGAGAGTAGTATGCTTCACAGTAGGAGAGAAAGTCTCAATGTAATCAACACCCTCGATTTGGGTATAATCTTTGGCGACGAGACGAGCTTTGTAAGGTTCAATGGTGCCATCAGAATTGTATTTGATTTTAAACACCCATTTGCACCCAATAGGATGATAACCAGCCAGTAACGGCATAATAGTCCAAGTGCGATTGAGTTGCAATACACCTAACTCAACCTTCATAGCAAATTGCCAATTAGGATCTAATGCAGCTTGAGCATAGGAATTGGGCTCAATGGTTCCAAAAATGTTAACAAGAAAGACACGATGCGAAGGAGAAAAATGGTGATTAGACAGGTAATTAGACAAAAGGTGTTTAGTACCTAAAGGAAGAGTCGGCAGCGAGGAGGATGATTGATCAGAGGAAGCAGAAGCAAAAGACATAAGGTAATCACGTTGCCAGAGAAGAGGTTGTGTAGAACGGGTCAAGTGACATTGTGGTATGGAATGAGGAATAGACGTGGGAGAAATAGGCAACGATCTAGGCGGAGGTGGAGGATCTTGGGAGGAAGCGGGTTCGGGCATGAGAGAGGAAGCGGATGCAGGAGAAATGGGTAAGGATAAGGTGTGGTCCGGTTGAGAAAGAGATAAGATAGTAGGGCGGGTGCAAATTGGGTTGGAATTAGAGTTGGGCTGATAAGGAAAAATGGTTTCAAAAAATTTGACATCCTAACTAACAAGAAAATTTTTGGAATCCAAGTCATAAAGTTTGTAACCCTTTGGGTAGGTGGGATAACCAAGAAAGACACGCCGCGCACGGGAGGTAAACCTATGAACAGAATGAATAACGGTAGCATACTGTAAACAACCAAAAACACGGAGATGGGTAAGAGGTGGTAGTTTCTAATAAAGTAACTCGAATGGAGATTTATTGGCCAACAAAGCTGTAGGTAAACAATTAATGAGGTACACAGCGGTTAGCACGCACTCACCCCCAAAAGACAAAGGAATGTGTGATTGAAAATGCAAAGCACAAGCAATGTTAAGAATATATTGGTGTTTGCGATCAACCACCCCATTTTGCTGAGGAGTGGAAACACATGAGCGTTGAAATTCGACACTAGTGTTGAGAAAAAAATCATGCATGGAAATAAATTTGGATCCATTATTGCCTGTAAGAGTTTTGATGGTGACATTAAACTGATTACAGACTAGGGCAAAGAAAGTTTTAAGCAAGGCATGAGTTTCAAATTTGTATGTCATCAAGAAGACCCAAGTACACACCAGGTAAAATCTTCCACAATTGTAAAGAAGTAACATGCCCTAGTATGTAAGGGAATGGGATGTGGACCCCAAATATCACAATGGAGTAATTCAAATGGTGAAAAAGTTAATGTTGTACTTAAGGGAAATGGAATGCATGTTTGCTTAGCCATAGGACAAACAACACAATCATTATTAGATGAAATAGATATGGAGGGAAACAATTTAGATAAGAGTTGAAGACAAGCTGACGAAGGATGCCCAAGACGTTGGTGCCAGATTGAGGACGGTGATGAGACATGACAGGAAATTAGGGCTTTGGTTAACGGTGACATATAGTAGAGTCCATTATTCTGCTCCCCCAGCCAATCATCTTCCCGGAAGCCAAGTCCTGGATGACACAAAAATCGGCAAAAAGAATGATGCACCAATGAAGGGAATTTGTGAGTTTACTAGCAGACAGTAAATTTGTAACGCCTCACTTTTTATTACTCGAAACCATTACCAGATTCATTAATTTAATTCAATTTCAGATATAACATGCGTAAAACTCTTTACATCAATGAGTAAGAATAAATAAAGATTCTCTCATCCGAATGCAAATTAAATGCAACATGAGCATAACTAAATAATTTGTCCGTAGGCTTACATCTTTAAAAGTAAAAGAAAGGGTTTAACCCTTTTACATCAATGGCATTCCGCCCACAAATAATAGGCCCTGTGGCGAACAGGTAAAGAAGATCCATGACCTTGAAACACTTCTCGATGTTCACCTGAAAAATGATTAGCAACGTGGAATGAACATAAAGTCCAGTAGGGATCTCAACATGATCCTAAACAATAGCAACTTATAGATAGCTATGATCATGAATGCTTAGTCTCATACTGTATAAATAATGTGACGGTTTATACAGAAATATACGTATATAAGAACTTTTCTCAAAGTCATTCATTTCATTCAATAACATAAGCAATGCACTTTTCTTTCCTCTTGTTACCTTTTTTTCAAAATTCATATGACTATAACAAATTTCTGAAGAAAAAGAATTTCACCAAGCCCATTACGTTTTCTCTCACTTTCCAGACTTATACTTGATTTGCCTTTTCAAAACATGTTCACAATGTATTAAAAGTCTTTCACATTTTTCACAATCTCAACACAATACTTATGTCTGTTTCCAACACATTCACAACTATACAAGTATGCCTTTAATACAAAAGGAAAACAACAAGCAATCAATAACTATCTACTTCAACAACTGAGGCAACGCGACCTTTGTGACGACGGGGTCCTTTTTCCTTTTCTTTCCTTCCTTCTTCACTCCGTTTCCCTTTTACCTTCGTTGGATTTGAATGTCTGGAATGGTTCTTAGATTAGAGTTCTAGTTCTTTTTCGCTCGGTGTCGAATCTCGCTTGTTCCGGAGGGTGCGCGGGTGAGTCCGAAGTGTCGGGAGCGAAGCCAGAATTTTGGGTGGCTGGGCCAGGGCCGCACATGCGGGGAGGGGCCGCACAAGCGGTAGGCTAGGCCGCTCGAGCGGTAGAGGCTGGCACCTAGAAATTTGCATTTTGAAATCGACGCACGAGCAGGGGAAGTGGGCCACACAAGCAGTGGAGGTGGGCCACACGAGCGGTGGAGGAGGCCACACGAGCGGCCAACTGTGTCACACCCCAAACCTGCCCTAAAAGTTTGGGCATGACCTATTCAAAAACGGATAAATAACCTGGTATAGATAACATATGGGGCCTTGTTGGAAGCACAAAACACTAAAAGAATACTTATATAGACAAACTCCATTGAGCTACTTCTACATGCCAGGATCTCATACATCACATGCATCATAATGGATAGATAAAGTCCCAAACTATAACCCAAAGCATTGGTTATATACATACACATATACAGTCCCAGCCCTAAAATTGGGCATATACAAAATATGAAAGTCATATACATCAACCTTAGGTGGACACTCAAAAAGCAAGCAACATCTTAATAGCTTAACAAAATAACTGGCCTTGTCTAGTGCCTGGACTCACGAAGGTTGACAAGAGAAAGCGGGCGTCGTGTCTAGGACTGACCACCTGATTGGTGACCTACAAAAATAGACATAACAGAGAGTGAGTCGTGCTCAGTGAATAGTGATATATAAATGAAACAATGTTTAACTTGGAACATGACATCTATCAATGCATATGGAAATGCAGAGATCACATAGCTAGCCTAATTCTGTGTTCATTTGATAATGGCCTTAGGCCCAGTCTTGAACATAAAAGCTTGAAATATCACATCTTAAATCATAATGGCTTGAAGCCCTTGAACATGGTGGCATGATGCCCTTAAACATGGCGGCATAAAGCCCTTAAACATGATGGCATAAAGCCCTTGAATAGAGTGGCATTACGCCCTTGGATAATTTGGCATTAAGCCCATTGGATACACTTATACGAACCCAAGAGATGTCTCACACGGATTCTAGAGGTGGCTCACGTCGCAGCACTTAGTTCCATGTAGCACTTTGTTTCATATCATAACAACTTATATTGAATGGCCGTAGGCCCAGAGTCTTATAGACGGAAGGTATTTCATCTTTCCCATTTCTTTCTTTACATACTTGAAATATTCTTGAACCATTAACATACATACTTGAAACATTAACATAGTTGCATATCGTGCATAAACAAAATGCTAATGAGAATCATTAGCTATATGTAAAGCGGATAATGATACTACTACTCACAGTGTTGCGATGACGTGTTACTTCCTCCCGGAGTGTGTTCTGCACACATCCAAAACTTACACATTAGTTCATTGTTTTTCCATCAATTAACTTTCTGTTTCACTTCACTTCGAAGGCGTGTATAAATATTAAAAAAGCCTCAATTACATATTTCGACAATATTAGAGGATTCTACACGCAAAACGGAGCAGACAGTGTTTTTCAGCATGAGCCGCACGTGTGGCTGTGAGCCCCGCATGTGCGGCAAAATGCCCCGCACGTGCCTTTTAGACAGTAGCCAAGCCCCTGTTTTTCACCATTTCCCGCATGTGCGGCCATGACACCCGCACGTGCGGCAGCACCTCCCACACGTGAGGCCATGACCCCCGCACGTGCGGCGATTCTGCCCAAAATTGTCCAAAAATTCTTTCAAAATTCCACCTTTTGGTGAACATGAATAAGGCTCATAATAACTTTCATAATTGGTAAAACATGGCCCAAAATCATATAAATACAATGACAATTACATGCATCAAACTAATATACTTTAGTTCAACATACACAAGTCCATGACCCTTACATACCCATAAGCATACTTTGATATAAAGCCATGTCCACATACTTGAGTTCAAAATAAGAAGATAAAATATAACTTCTCCATGGTTAATTCCAATTGAATCAAACAACCAAGCAAGGTTATCTTGTCCATTAACTTCTTACATACATGTAGAATCATAATTCCAACCCCTAAGTGACATGATCATGAGGGTATTTTACACATGATCAAAAGAGAGCTTGTATAGAGTAGATTTAACATACATTGAGTTCAAATTCTACAACCCTCACAAGGTTTCTTAACTTTCTTCTTGTGGAACTTCCTTCAAAGCCCTATTCTTCCCTAATTTCTCTCTCTCACGAATTTGTCTTGAAATAGGTCTAAGTCAATATTCAAGAAACATGAACACTTATATAAAATGTGAATAAGGACAAAATTTTAATCGTTTAATCATCCCAAAATTGAAATTTCGTAAACATGCTTAATATTACCTAAAAATTATGCTGATCACATATATAAAATCAATTTCAGATAATTTAGCTCCTAAGGCTTCCAATTTCCAATTCAAATGTGTTAATGGTGACAGCTAGTTCCTTGTGAAACAGATAGACAACCTTACACATACATTTCACTTACTTAACTTTAATTTCTCATGGACTCTCACAGTAAGCATTTAAAAGTACCAAACAAGGACTGAAAATATATCAGAAATCATGTGTGAGGGTCGGGTTATTACAAACTGGGCAATCCGAAACTCTATTTTTTATACCTTTTGGATCCGAATGTATAACACATTTTCCTCTCTTCTCTCTCTAAACCCTATTTTTCTCCCCCATCTCTCTAGAAAACCTCCTAAAACATCCATATACTTTGATTCTTGCAAATCTTGGGTAAACATCTTCATCATCTTCCTCTAAATCTTGAAGATCTAAAGCTAGGGCTTCACTTGGGTGGTGGAGATCCAAAGTTTTTCTCATTTTTAAGGCTAGGGTTTCATCTCATCTTTCATCAACAAGCTTGAGGTAGGGATTTCTTGAGTTATATATACAAGTTGTGCCATATATATGATGATTTTCAAAGCTCTCTTATAGTTTTGTGTTGATTTTAGTTTTGTTCCAAATATAGAAAAAGTTTTCAAGAAATGGGTTTTGATCTAAACCTTTTTCCTATCCATGAGAATGTTCTTTCTACAAACTCAAGAAAATGTGATTTTGATTGGGTTTCACCATGAAATGGGAGGATGTTGGTTTCTTTGACAAAAACCCTAGAAATTTGGGGATATTTGAGAAAAAATTAGAAAGGTTCATGAAATTCCTCCTTTTCTTTTGATAAGAGATGAATGTATGTAGATTTCATAATGTGATTACAAAAGATGGAAAGTTTTTGACATATGGAGATGGAGAACTTGTTTTAGAAAACTATGATTAAAGATATGATAAATTTGTTGAGAATTTATTGCTATGTACTAGTATATAAATATATATTGCTATGAGATGATAATTGTTGTGCATTAT
>NW_021028582.1:90903-155943 GCF_004153795.1 Camellia sinensis
TTCATGGTATTGTTGTGACTTATGAGCTAATTTGAGGATCTTCTTGGATAAAACCCATGTTTTATATAAGTAAACCATTTTGCTTGACTTTTGCTTGAATTTCTTATTTCTTATTTTTTTTTTAAAACATGTATATAAAATGTTATTAAAACCTACATCTATGATAAAGGAGAAAAACCCCCAAATTTGGTAAATCCTAAATTCTCAACTTGAGTAGAAAATGCTAAATTGAATGGAATTTCCTTTGATTCATTGAATGTTGTGAATAACAACGAGATGAAAGATGTGGATGTTGATATGGTAAAGGATTTGTGGCTTGGATGTTATTTTTCTTTGATTGTTGTGTTGTATTCCGTTCTTTTGTAATGTTGGATGCTTGTTGATGGAATAAAATGTGATTGAATTGTTAATTGTGCATGAGTCCAGGTAAGAGTCGATTTTGGAAATGTGGTGTTGTGTTGGTACTTGAGCGAGGAGTTTAAAATGTGCCCAAATGCCCTGTCTAGGCTTACTGCTGGATGAATGTGGCAAAAATGTTTGTGGGTGTCCATACAGTCCTGCTGTATTGTAGCCGGCGAAAGTGGAAAAACAGATGGTTTTCTTGGGTGCCCACTTCCTGCCATATTATAGTCAACAAAAGTGGAGATGGTTTTTAAAAAAACAAAAACAACTGGTGTTGGATTCTTACAGGGGACTCATAGTCTGTTTTCTATTGATGTGATTGTTTAATTGTTTTGTTGTAAGGAAGTGAAAGCTGATTGATATTGTGTAATTGACATGTTATTTACATAATTGATGAACATCACGAGTATACCTAAACTCCTTAGATTATTTTGTCTCGATGATGCCATAAGCTTGCTCAAACAATTAAGTACTTGGTCAAATGTATTTCTACTGGGCAAGTTGCTCACCCCTATTTTATTTTTCAGGAAATGATGTTGTACAGTTACAATGGTGACTTGAAGTAAGCTGTGTTGGGATTAACAGTTGAGAATATTTTGATGTAAATACTTATAGTTTTGTACTAGGACTGTTAGATCTATTTTGTTGTAGTCTTGTATACCTAAAGGGTTCTTCTTTTGTAATTGTCATTTTGTTTGTTGAACTTGGAGTTGGGTACAAGGTTTCATGGACATGTAAACATGGAAATTGTAAATTTAAAATCTTATTTCAGTGAACAGGATGGCTTTTGGAGTAAATTGTTATATTGGTTGCAATGGATTGATGCAAAGTAGTCCATACTTGTGTGTTTGTGCATCACATAGCAATGCTAGCCTAATAAATCGGAACAAGAGCATATAATGTACATAAGATTCATATCATGATTAGTACTGGCCGATCTTTGATCAGGCGAGCGGGGGTGCTCAATTCATAACCTTCTCCTCTTGTACCTATGTTCTTGAGCCGAGACAATCTTGGTGATGACGGATACGTGGCCTTTGGCACGAGTCATAGGTTTCCTAAATTTTCTCAAAAAAAAATATTTAGGTGGCGACTCTGTATCTGGCAAAGCAGTCCATTTTTAGCAATTTGATTCAAAATCGATTTTTCACAAGATTTGCCAGATTGGGACTCTTTGCAATTTATCTATTTCACATTGCACTTGTGAGATCAGATTCAGAACCGCGGCAGTCCGATACTGTAGGGCTTATTTGACTTTCGAAAGGAGGCGCAAAAAAGTCGAGCTACAGCCTTGCGGTCATTACTTTTGGAAATCTTATATAGGAATGGTTGGACTATTGGTTTCAGGAAGACTTTTGAGGTTGAATATGACAGTGTGATTGTTGGTTGATGCAACCTTGATGTGAATCATGCTAGCCTTGTAGTTGTTTCACTGGAAATAAACAAATAAAATAAAATAAATTTGTGAAATGCCTACTTGATAGGAGATAGGAACTATTAGTTGGCCTAAGGGATTTTAGTACTATGTGGATGGTATTAGTGGGTTATTGCTAAGTATAGGATGGGCATTGTGAATCACTGTAGTACTAGTGTAGTGTTGTGTGCCAATTTTGGGATAGGTTCCATGGTTTGATGTATTTAAGGAATAGGTGTTGATGTGAGTTAGCTTGTCGACTTGGGGTGCTGAAATATGGTTTAGTTGTATATCTAGTCGTGAAAGAGCCCAGAATGAACTTAGGACATATTATTGGAAGTTTTTGCTGAACACCACGTAGGAGTAAGAGTAGTTGACTTGAAGTTGATAGGTTGTGGAGGTCGTTGGTAATTATTGGTGGTAAGTTTATTAACTACTGTGTGGAGAGAAGTTGGTGGGTGAGTATTTTCATGGAAATTTGTGTTTGGTCCACTGCTAGTGATTGGTGTTAATTCTTAGAATCACTCTTACCTAAAGGATAGAGATTGTGAATATGAGAAGTGTACATGAGTATTTTGGGTTAAGTTGGGTGTGTGTGACAGCGATGTTTTCATGCAATTGAAATGGGAGTTATTTTGTAGCCCTTGCCCTTTAGTTATAAAAATTGTTTCGTAACCTTGGTGTAAAAGCTGTGAACTCCTTATATTAATCCCTTATGTTGCTATAAGAGTGGTGCGAAATTGTGTTGTTGGTAGGTTGATCAAATACAATTATTGGGTTTACTTTGGATGTATTTAACCTTTAGTGATAAGTGATTTTCTTAATTAGAAGATATATAGTTATGCCCACTAGAGGGTAATCCCTTATTTCAACTTTATTCCATGATGTTTGTAAAGGTATCATCTTATAAGAAGTTATTCGGTGGAGCTCCATCTTAGAGTATTTGATTTAGGGCAACCTGTGGATATTTGAGTGTCGAAATTTAAGTTGTATTGAATAGTTAATCGAATTGGTTGATATTGGAGTTTGGGTGACAAATAGTCACTTTGGAATGCTTAGGTACGAGTAAAGTAACAAGTTTGAGAAGTGTCTTGGAAGGGTTTCGTGAGTATGGAGCATCCTCTATGTAATGGTGAGGCTTAGATGAGGCTTGTCTCAAGTTGATGGAAATTCCTCGGGCTAAGGGTGAAACCTCGTAAATTTCTTAGTCTAGGCTGCATGTGAATGAAAAGTGGTAGTGACAAGTATGAATTGTGAGATGTGAAGGGGTGTGAGCTAAACCCTGTATACAGACAATTGGTGTTGGTTAGTATGTCAATGTTTGAATTGTGAGAGTAGAAAATTGGTGAATTGGATCAAGTCGCATAGAGGATATGAACCCTTGTAGTTGCTCCATTTGATGGGACTTAAGGATTGATTTGGGTTAGTGTGGTCTGTTTTGGTTGGATTTATGACCAGTTTTAAATGAATGCTATTTGAAGTGAAGTGAATTGACACTTCGTCAATTTGGGAATTGTTATGGTTCAGATAAATAGTGGTATCGAATAGTACCTTAAGTGGTACTAGTGGACATTGAGCTTTTACTTGTGTATGTATATTGTTGATGAGAATTTGTGAAATCACTCTAGTTAGGTTAAAATGTGTGAATGTAAATCATTGTAAGCGCACTTGTGCCAATGAGTATTATTGACTATCAGTGTTGATATTTGTAATGATCAAGAACTTCCAACTTTTGGGAAGCCATATGTGTTGTATTACTCCTTGGACACACTGTGATTGTTTCTATTCATGGTTGTTACGAATTGGTATGGGAAATGTGTTGTGATGTCATCAAATGGGTGACGGAGGTTATTGGGTGATGGTTGAAATTCGCCAGGTAAATGTTGAGAATAATTTGGAAAATAAGCATTCATTTCTTTGTGTTGTGACCTGGGATGGCACAGTCAAACTAAATGCTAAGGATCTAATCAAAGTTGTGTTAATGAATAGTTTGTTGATTGAGTGGAAACTAAATATGGATAGGTCATGAGGATGTAATTGGTTTAATGTTCTCAATAGCACTTTTGACGGTAAATGTAATTGTTATAAAAATTTTAGATTTGCAAATGTACTTTGATGGTAAACGATGTAAGTTGGAACACAATTTGAAAAAGAAAATTATATATATATACATATACATGAATGATTTTTATTGTCTCACCTTTGAATGCCGGGTTGTACAAGTAATTGGAAATGTTGCTAAGCTTGGTGCAATTTGAAATTGTTGTGCTGGACCATACATTGTAGTGTATCATTGGCTTTTGCTAGTGTCGATCGAGTTTTTGTTTTAATGGTGGTTTTTCTTCTCTTCCAAATTAGGTATTGGTTAGCCGGTGGTAGTGGTGCGCGTTGTTGCCAGTTGAGGAGTTGTTGATTTTCCTTGGGAGTACTAGTAATTGATGTTGTTCCTTATCTCTTGGACTCCAATGAGTATGTAGGTCGAAAGAGTGATCATGATCTTTTCCTTGTAATTCTTCTTGTTCATGTGTCCTCGGGGCACTGCGATATTGAATCAGAATCTGGGAATCTATCCCAAGTGTGGATCTAGTTTTAGGTTAAAGGTTGTGTTTCCAATTGTGTTCATAGTATCTTTTGTTTGGCTTTCTTTAATTTCGGGGACGAAATTTCTTAAGGTGGGGAAATTGTAGTAGTTGTGTCCTTTAAACTATTGGGGGAGTGTATTTAAATCCTTTATTTCATTTTGGGAGTCTTTGGAGTTGTTGTATCTGGGTTTTGGAGGAGTACAAATCGATTTAAACTTGTTGGGATTGTTCGTTCACGCTTGTTTACGTTGAAAAGTTGTTTGGGAACTTAGAAATCTTGTTCTAGGGTTGACACCATTCTTGGTGGTGTTAACACTTGCCTTTTGCTGTTGGCCTCAAGAGTCAACACCGGTTTGGAAAGGGGCGACCCATGTCTATTGCTGAATCTGGAATTGGCTGCTGAAATTTAGGGTCTACACCTAGGGTTCCAAGGGTCAACCCTCACCTATTGTACACTTTTTTTTTTCCCTACTTGAAGGGTCAATACCTCTGTTTGAAGGGTCGACCCCTATGAGTAAAATTTTAGATTTTTGGGTCGGTTTGGACTTTTTGGGTTTTCTGACTTGTTCTTTTCATTTGACTTTGGGGTTATTGTTCTATTAGTGCCTAGCCACTATAAATAGGTTCCAAAACACTTCCCTCTCATTACTTTTCCTTCTCTTTTCCTCTTAAACTGTGACTTCTCTCTTCTCTAAACTTAACTTTTTCACACTTAAATCTTTAGATATGCTCACCTAGAGCCATCTTTTCACCTTGGTCCTTTGGGAAAAGTTGTAGATCTTGTCAAGGGCTATCTATTGATCCGAGAAGTTTGTGGTTTCATCAACTTTAGGTTTTTTGAGTTTTTCTCTTCACAAGTTGAGGTAGGGATACTTTTACTCTAGCATTTCTTTATTTTGAAGAGATTTCATGGTATTGTTGTTACTTACGAGCTAATTTGAGGATCTTCTTGGATAAAACCCATGTTTTACATAAATAAACCATTTTGCTTGACTTTTGCTTGAAATTTCTTAATTCTTTTTTTTTTTAAAACATGTATATAAATGTTGTTAAAACCTATATCTATGATGAAGGAGAAAAACCCTCAAATTTGGTAAAACCCTAAATTCTCAACTTGAGTAGAAAACACCAAATTGAATGGAATTTCCTTTGATTCATGGAATATTATGAATAATAAAGAGTTGAAAGATGTGGATGTTGATATTGTAAAGGATTTGTGGCTTGGATGTTATTTTTCTTTGAATGTTGTGTTGTATTCCATTCTTTTGTAATGTTGGATGCTTGTTGATGGAATAAAATGTGATTGAATTTGTAATTGTACATGAGTCTGGGTAAGAGTCAGTTTTGGAAAAGTGATGTTGTGTTGGTACCTGCACGGGGAGTTTAAAAAGTGCCCAAATGCCCTGTCTAGGCTTACCGTTGGACGAATGTGGGAAAAATGTTTTTGGGTGTCCACACAATCCTGTTGTATTGTAGCCAGCGAAAGTGGAAAAACATATGGTTTTCTTAGTTGCCCACTTCCTATAATCCAATAGTCGGCCAATGTGGGGATGGTTTTTAAAAAAACAAAAGCAACTGGTGTTAGACTCTTATAGGGGACTCGTGGTCTGTTTTCTATTGATTTGATTGTTTAATTGTTTTGTTGTAAGGAAGTGAAAGCTGATTGATATTGTGCAATTGACATATTATTTACATGATTGATGAAGATTACGAGTATACCTAAACTCCTTAGATTATTTTGTCTCGATGATGCCATAAGCTTTCTCAAATGATTAAATACTTGGTTAAAAGTATTCCTACTGGGCAAGTTGCTAACCCCTATCCTATTTTTCAGAAAATGATGTTGTACAACTATGGTGGTGACTTGAAGTCAGCTGTGTTGGGATTGATAACTGAGAATATTTTGCTATAAAGACTTATAGTTTTGTACTAGGACTGTTAGATCGATTTTGTTGTAGTCTTGTATACCTAAAGGGTTCTTCTTTTGTAATTGTCATTTTGTTTGTTGAACTTGGAGTTGGGTACAAGGTTTCATGGACATGTAAACATGGAAATTGTAAATTTAAAATCTTATTTCAATGAACAGGATGGCTTTTGGAGTAAATTGTTATATTGGTTGTGATGGATTCATGTATGAAATAGCAGGGTGTTACAGTTCCATGATTGTCTGCATTTGTGCCCCTTCCACGAAACAACATGTGTCCGGGCGGGTATCTATGTTACTTGTAACACGTCCTCATAGTGTGTCCATCACGATCACAGTAGGAGCAATGGAGATCAGAAGAGGATGAATGATCTCCAGATTGATTTGGATTTCCGAAACGACAAGAGTGATTGAAGGATGAACGATCTTCTGACAGATTTTGGGTTCCAAAACAAGGAGAGTTCGAGCCTTTGTACTTATGAACTATTGCAGCAAGAGAAAAGTTTTCTATCGAGGAGGAACCAATTTGCCGTTGTTTTTCTTCTTAAGTAATTACAAAATATGCCTTGTGAACACTTGGTACAGGATTTATGAGAAGAATCTGACAACGTACGGCAATGTAGGACTCATTTAGACCCATGAGAAATTGCATGATTTGATCAAATTCCCGTTGTTCATTGTAAACCTTCATTCCACTACAAGAACAAGTGGGTTGAGTTTTATAGGATGCAAGTTCATCCCATAAAGCTTTAAGTTTTGTATAGTATGTGGAAATGAGCATAGAACCTTGTGCATGTGAACTGATTGATTTTTGGATCTAGAAAATTTGTCGAGCATTGCCTTGAGAAAAACGATCATGGAAATCATTCCAAATTTCTTGTGCCATCTCAGCGTACACAACACCATCTGCTAAATCTGCTTCGATAGAGTTGAAAAGTCATGTGAGAACCATTTTGTCACAGCGTTCCCATAGGGCACAATCGACAAGCTTCTCGGTTGTGTCCGAGGCTTTGATCGTACCGTTAACAAAACCAATTTTGTTTTTGGTAATGAGAGCAATCACCATGGAGCATTTCCATGTTGTATAATTGTTTATGTCAAGATGCTTCGAAACTAGGAAATCACCTAACTGATCTGATGGGTGAATAAAAAAAAGGATTGAGGGTTTAACCATGGAGTCCTTATTCCCCTTCTCCTTATTCTAGTTGTCGCCCATGTTGAGTGAAGGCAAGGGTGTGGAACCCTTAAAAGCTTCAAACAATAAAGATTTGAAAAATCAAGAATCACCTGATTGTGGCTCTGATACCATGAAGACAAAGATATGGAAGAGAATTTCTGCATATATTGACTTGAAATTAAAGTACAGGTATAAGAGATATATATACAACCTTTCCAAGTGTAGCTTGCTTTTCGTGCTCCTCGGAGGGGTTTAGTCTCCTCGGATACGATAGCCCTACAGTTCGGACTCTGTGGTTCTAAATCTAGTTTCACAAGTGCAATATGAAATAGATTAAACAAATGAGAGTCCGAATCTAGAAAATTTTTAGAAAATCCATTTATCATCAGAGATGCTAGAAATGGACTGCATTGCCAGATTTCAAAGTCGCCACTTAAATATGTTTGGAAAATTTCGGAACCCGTGACTCGTGCCAAAAGCCACTTGTCCGTCATAACCAAAGTGTCTTGGCTCTAGAACTTAGGTATGAGAGGGGAAGATCATGAATTGAGCACCCCTCTCACCCGATTAAAGATCGGCCTCTACTAATCATGATGTGATTTTTATGTACATTATATGCTCTTGTTTTGAATATCATGCTAACTTACTATGTGTGGCACACCAGTATAGACTACATCACTTACTTTGGAATGCTTTGATTTCATATTTTATTGAAAAGTGTTTTGAATATGTGCTACTCGAAAAAGCAAGCCCATATGTACATTAATCAAAATTATCCCAATTTAAGCGAAATAGCCTTCATCCACAAGTATTCAAACAGGTATATCAAATAAGCACTTAGCCTCATGGTAATATGCTTGATATGGCAACATGAACACACATACGAAATGCTAAAGCAAGAATGCTCACCTAGTACTAAACTGAGGCAAGCCAAAAGAAAGGAAATAATTAGAAAAATGCATGCTCTAACATGCAAGTGACTAATGCAACACATACAAAATGTAATTATCGGATTTGGCTTCTTAACATCACATATGGATCAATTCAAGGCATATGGTAGCACATGTATTCAAGTAAGAAATAATCTAAGTGACTTCACCCGATGATCCAACTATCTCGCGCTTCATTTAATGTTCCGTATGAAGTTGAAGGTTTTGACACAGCCGATAATGTATGAACATGCTGAATTAACTGTGGTGAGTGATGTTACACACTTGGGATATGGGATGGTGAGTGATGATACACGCTACAGATATGGGATGGTGCAGAGTTTTAGAGATATAAGTGATAAAGCTTATATTGCTGCTTCATCCCTGACTCCACCGGTGCCTCATTCTGCGCCTACTACTCTAAGCAAAGGTGAGTCAAAAGAAATGTTAGACCTATTGATACGCAAAATAAAATGTATATTTTATATTATCTTCGGGTTAGATAATAGCGTTAGAGATGTTCCAAGTTCTAGATAGGGTTTTGTAATTATTATTTGATTATGTTCCCATTTTACTGTCCACGTTCAGAATTTCTTGATATTAATTAGTTATAAGATTAAGGGGAATTTACCAATCAGTGTTATTTTTTTTAAATAATTACAGATTCATGAAAAAGCTTATGACTTTAATCGTTAAAGTGTGTAAAGTTTATCAGGAATCTATAATTATTTTTGAAAGTATCACTGATTTGTTATTTCCGCTAAGATCAATGAGTTAGCCCACTCAGTAACATTAATTTGTATACTTAATTGGCAGGAAAAGTAGTACTAATTATCACTGTACAAGTTAGTACATTCCTGGTTGTTGCCTTTGGCTTCTGCTTTTACCAATTTTTTTGGCAAAAGAAGCGAAGCACGAGAAGGTTAGCCCATAAATCGTCATACCTTTTTTTAGTTATGTTAAAAATCTCGAATAATTTATCAAATCTTTTATTAAATCTCTCATATGGGTGTGGGACTCACACACATGTGAGTTTGTGTAGGTCTCACACCCATATGAAAGATTTGTTAAAAAAATTGATAAATTACTTTGAATCCATAGCATTTTCCATCTTTTTTAGGGGCTAATTATATCAATTGGTGTCATAATCTTACGACAACAAAAAAATTAAATTGTTGGGAACCAAATGCAACAAAGTGTATACTGTGGGAGATAATTTGTGCATTTAGTCCATTTGATTTTACTTTAATTTGAGCGGAATTTCACTCAATTATCATAATTTCAATTTGAATAATTTCAACCTTATACTTTTAATTTTATTACAATGTGGTCTTTCCGTCGCTCATCATTAAAATTTTAAACAAAAATAAATCGCATGTAAAACTAAAAGGAGGAAAGTAAAATTCATAAGAAATTATAAGGATCACACCAATTCCCTTTAGTTTCATTTGAATTTTATGTTGGTCTCTCTAATTTTTCATGTGATCTTTTTTCGTGAAAAACGTTAACTTACATAATGGAGAAACAAGATCATAACAAAATTGAAAGTGTAAATATAGCGATCCCGGTATTCCCTGTTGTTATTGAACTGTAATCTGGACTTGGTTCCGTAGATTTGTTGTTGTCTTATCCTCTTTTCTATCCCTTACTCTTTATCTTAGAGTTTTGGGTTGTGTTGGACTTGTTGGGAATAAGTTGGTGATGTTTTAAAACTTAGAAATCCTTGCCCAGTTTTTGGTCCCTCCGCTCGAGCGGCTCTTTTGACGCTCGAGCGGGACTCTGTTGTTGCTTGTCCGCTCGAGCGGGGGTGTTGGCGCTCGAGCGGGGAAATCACCCATCCAGTATTTCGTTTGCAGTGGTATACGCTCGAGCGGGGGAGTTTGACGCTCGAGCGGGCACCATGTCTGTAAAAGTTCTGGGAGCGTGCATCCGCCGCTCGAGCGGGGGATTGGACGCTCGAGCGGGGATCTGTGAGTGACGCACGAGCGGGGAGTTTAACGCTCGAGCGGGGCGACTTTTATATAAAGCCGAGATCCGACCTTTTTGTTCACTTTTTGATTTCCTTTCTCTCTCTTACTTTTCTGAAAAAGCCATTGGAGAGCACCTCACTCTAAAACCTAACTTCTCTCTTAGGATTGATCTAGCTAGAGTGTTTTCCTCACCTTGGGCCTTTGTAAGAAGTGTGTTGATCGTCGAGGGCTTCGTTGTGATCCAAGAAATTTGGGATTTGGAGCACTTTGATTTCGAGTCATCTTCTCCTTTTGAGTTCTCTATTTGAGGTAGGGATTCTCCTTGTTCTTTTTCAATACTCCGTCTATAGATAGACATGTGGTAATTTTTGTATTGCATGAAAATTGTATCATGTTGGATTTGTTTGAAAAGCATGAAATAATCCTAGGGTTGGTTGTGTAGAGAATGGGTTGGCTTCATTGATTGTTGTCTTGGCTAAAATAAATATAAATTAGCATGTTGTAGTTAGATGAAGAAAAGCCCTAAATTATATTTTGGTTCAGTAAATTAAAATGGGGGTTTGTTGACCATTGTGTGTAAATCTCTTTTGTCAAAATGAGTGTGGTAAGGGTGTTAATACCTAAAGGATTAACCATGGCTTTGGAGCTGATTTTATGGAAACAAGATTAGTGGAGTTGGTTTTGTGATAACAAAAAGGAAATGGAATCGTTTTTGTGAAAATGAGGGAAGTGTTTTCGAAATAAGTTTGAGAATTGGATTGTTGTATCTTGAGTGTTGAACACACATGTAGAAGTTGTATCTTTAACTATCATGTTAATATTGTTGTTGGGTTTATGATTCATGATATTTGAGTCTTTTAATAGATGTACTAACTATATGCATCTAGAGGTTTTGTCCTTGGTCATCGGTGGAGGATGACACGGTTGTGTAGAATTGTCGGGTTTGCATTTTCCCATTGATTAATTGAACATCGTATGTGATGAAGTGCTAGATACATTATATATATGTATATTTGCTCGGAAGGAGATGGTCATGTGTTCTTATGCTTTAACACATTGCTGGTGTCTTGATAGTGTATGTATATGCATTATACATGTTGGTTATGCCTTGATGTGCTGTGATTGTTAGTGTTATGCCCCGCGCTGAGAATCAAAAGGTATCATACCCTTCCAGCTAGCGACTGGAGAACTGACCGCGCTTAGAATCAAAGGTATCATACCCTTCCAATTAGCGCCTGGAGAACTGACTGTGCTAATAATCGAAGGTACCATACCCCTCCAGCTAGCACCTGGTAAACTGGCTTGTTGTTAATGTTGTTGAGTGGGGTGTATTGTTGGCTTACTACGCACATAGCTAGTAGAGCGAAATGGGATTGTTGTTGTTTCGTTGTAACTGAAAATATCATGGATTTGATTGGTTACAGTTTGGAGGACCGAGTTACTCCATTGATTGATTGTATACATGTTGGTGGGTTGTAAATTTATATTTTTACACAGATATGCATGTATAGTTATGATAGTAATGGAAACGAACCAAAATGTCATTTTTGTCTTTTGGAAAGTGTGGAGGAGAACGAATGTTTTTAAGATAAACATGTTTGAAAAGGTACATCTGAGTATGTGTAGGAAATGGAAGAGAGTATCGGGCTTAGTGTGATTACTTCCTAAGTATTTGTTAATGTTATGAAAGATTGGGAATGGGGGTTAATGAAAGGAAAAAGGAAAGACAAACCACTTGTAGTGTTGAATGAAACGGTTATTTTCGAGGAAAGTTCATACATATATAATTTTGTATAAACTGTCACATTACTATTCTAGTATGAGAATGAGTGTTCATGATCATAGCTATCTGTAAGTTGTTATTGTTGAGGATCATGTTGAGTTCCCTACTGGACTATATGTTCATCCCACGTTGTTGAATCTTTTCAGGTGTTAAGCAGGTTGAGCTGCAAGATTTGGATCTATTTATTTACTGGCCACGGGGCCTCAGTTATGTTGGCGGAATGCCATTGTTGTAAAAGGGTTACACCCTTCTTCTTGTACCTTAAGTGATGTAAGCCCAAGGGCAATTTATTAAGTATGTTCATGTAATATTTACTTTGCATACGAATGAGAGTATTGTTAATTACTTCTACGGATTGAATGCATGAGTTTATTTCCGCATGTTATCCTTGAAATTGAATTAAGTTAATGAATTTGGTAATGATTTCGAGTAATAAAAAGTGGGGCGTGACAGTAAAGTACAGATTTTTCAAATTGAAACTACAGAGACTAAAGTGATATTTTACTTAAACTATAGGGAGTATAATTTACCTACAAAATCAAGTATTTGTTTTTTATTTTTTATCTATACTATGTACTAATATAATAAAGAATGATAAAATATACCACTATTCCTTCTAGTTTGAATGAAATTTCACTTTGATTCTCATAGTTTCAATTTAAATAATTTGGTCCTTACATTTTTTTATTTTATTTCAATGTAGTCCCTCCTCATCGTTAAAATTTGGAACGGAAAATGATCACCAGAAAAATTAGAGAGACCAAAGTAAAATTTAAAACAAATTACAAGGACCACCGGTGTAATAAAAACATGGAACTACCAAAATTACTACAAAAATTGGAAGTGTAAGAACCGCATTATAGCAAAATTGAAAGTGTAGATATCAAATTGTTTAAATTGAAATTGCAGGAAAAAATAAAGTGACATTTCACTTAAACTATAAGGATTAACGTGTAATTTACCCTAATAAAGAAAGATCAGGGGAAGCACCCAATTTTTATGAAATTGTATCAAGCCAATTTTGGTGAATTAGTAGGTTAAAGATATAAATTCAGTACAACTGATAGACATAAATATGTAGTAGCAAATCTTTCACATTCTTCTTTATAATTTAGGGTAAATTATATCGTTCGACTCTTTAGTTTGAGTGAAATTTTACTTTCGTCCTTATAGTTTTAATTTGAACAATTTAAACCATATATTTTCAATTTTGTTATAATATGGTCCCTCCATGGAATGTTGAATGAAAAGAAAATCACATACAAAACTAGAGGAACTAAAATAAAATTCAAAAGAAATTATAGGACCACCGATGTAATAAACAAATTACATTGATGTAATTAGACATGTAATTAAATAAGAATTAGTTGTTTAATTAAATAAGTCTAAAATGCTACAAATTTTGAGGCATTGATATAATTATTTGTGTTCTGTTCTTGGTGAAATTGATATCAATGCTAATTTATATGGAATGTGGTTATTCAAGGGATGAGCCAAGAATTTTTTTTAAAAGATTTGGAATGTCAAGATGAAGATGACTGTAGAGAGATGCAATACTTCGACCTAACTACTTTACAAATTGCTACAAACAATTTCTCTGATGCAAATAAGCTTGGACAAGGTGGTTTTGGTCCTGTCTACAAGGTACAAAACATTTTTGCTCAACATTAACATAATCGATAAAATATACCCTATGATATTGAAAATATGCATAATCAAAATCTTTGACCTAATAGTTGTATAGCATCATCAGTTTGTGGTGTGAGATCTCATTACTTTGATTTTTTCAATTTATATTTTATTAATTTTATCCTTCAATATTTTAGTTTGAGTCATATTAGTCTAATTCTAGGTGTTCGTCCAAATCACTAACGAAATCATTCAAAAAATTTACTTATTGTCCTTAGACTATGTGTATTGTATCAATTTGTTTCTTCAAAATTTTAATTTTGTCAATTCGATCTCTTAACATTGTAAATTTATGTTTCATCTTCATAATCAATGTTTAAGGACCAAAATGATAAAATTAAATTTCTAATAAATTAAAGTGACACAAAATGTATAGTTTAGGGACTAAAGTATCTTCTTCTTTTTTTAATCATTCCGATTACAATTGGTTTGAAAATAAATTGGATTGACTCAAATTAAAAATTGGGGTCGTGGTCCTTGTAATTTGTCTATTATATCAATTTGGTTCATATAGTTCCAATTATATCAATTTTGCCATTTAAAATTTCACATTATGTCAATTTAATTTAATTGATAACATTCATTAAGAAATTAGATAAAAGTCAAGAGCAAAATGGTCCATTTAAAAAGGAATGAATCATTTCAAATGGGACACTAACCCTTCAATCATTTTGAGAAGAGTGAATAGAATATTTTACTCCTTAATTTCAGTTCAGTTTTCAAAGAAACGTCATCAATTGGACTAAACTTACCCAAAATGAAAAAAGTTCAAGTACAAAATTGATCCAACTCAAATTACAGTGATCAAATTAACACAAGAGGCAAACTATAGGTAACAAAGTGTAAAGTGACAAAATTAAAACTAAATGATACCCAACACTTACTTTAGGAACCATAATAAACTTATTATATCCTAGTCTATTTGTGTAGTAATATATGTCTGATTGAAAATTTTGTTTGAAATGTGTTATTATTCAGGGAAAGCTTCATGATGGGAAAGAAATAGCTATTAAAAGATTATCAAACAACTCTGGGCAAGGTCTCGAAGAGTTCAGGATTGAAGTTAAGTTGATAGTAAAACTTCAACACAGAAATATTGTGAGGCTCTTAGGTTGCTGCATTCAAAAAGATGAAAAGCTCCTAGTCTATGAGTATATGGCCAACACTAGTCTTGATGCCTTCCTCTTCGGTTTGTGCTTTCTCTACGGTTGTTTGGTGCAACTTATTTGAACTACTTATAACTTTTTTTTTTTATTTAGGGAGTCTGTATCATACGGTTTGGTATAGCTTATGCTTACAGTTTATTAAAAAGAAATAATTTAAATAAATTGAAAAAAAGTTGATCATTTAAAAGTTGAGAGAGGGATACTTTTGAATTATCAGCTTTAATTTTGCGCCAAATAGCAATAATCTTTCTCCTTCTCTTAATGGCTTTAGCAAGACAACTTTACATTACAATTTTCATTTTGGTCTAATTCCAAAATGTAATCAACAGATGCTATCATTAACCTCTTTGTCTTTTTCTTTTTTGGGTTAGATTCTACAAAATGTAAGGAACTAGACTGGGCTAAGCGAGAAAATATAGTAATTGGAATAGTGAAAGGACTTTTGTATTTGCACGAGGACTCTCGGCTCAAAATCATCCATAGAGACATGAAAGCCAACAATGTTTTATTGGACGATGAGATGAACCCAAAGATATCAGACTTTGGCACAGCCAAGATTTCTTATGTTAACTAAATTGAAGCCCGCACCAACAGAATTGTGGGTACATAGTAAGTCATTTATTCCTTGAATTTTATCCTTTTTTAGAAAGAAAGAAAGAAAGAAAAAACTATCTCATGAAAACCTATAGATTTTAAAAAATATATATATACCTAGTGTCCAAAATTTGAGGTGTGGTGTAGATTTAAATTGTCTAATGTAGGACATACCATAATAAATTTGACCTACACTGTGGAGAAGTATTTTGCGAATGATGCCACGTGGCCAAGATAGCCCTGAGATGTCGGCTAAGGTGCCACGTGGATTAGTCTTGTTGCCAAGGTGACTATGGCATTGCTGAGATGTTCTGCGGTAATGCCGAATCCTGAGGTATCTAGATAAGGGACAAAAGTCCTAGAATAGAAGAGGCTCTCATTCTAGATAAGGATAAGGCTCATGGGGAGTCTATCCCTATCTAGCCGAAAGTCCAAGATGAGCATTGAGCTTGAGTCCACTGAAGTGAGGCTTCTAGGGGATCAGGTCACTCATAGTTATAAAAACAAGATGCCCTCGTAAGTCTGAGGTAAGTTTTTACCTTTGAGTTTAAGTACTGTTTTGATATCTGTGAGAGATAAAATTTGTTGACCTGATTGTCGAAGTGCCCCCAAGTGGACGAACCACCGCGGTATTCTCATTTTCTTGTTGGCAGGTAGTTGGTTCAATTTATTTTGCCGGTGCTCTCCAACTAAGTTCCCTAATTAGTTATGTAGTCGGAAATCAACACCCACAATTTGGCGCCATCTATGGGAACTTAAAGATGACAAATGGCTAATAACAAACAGGAAGTGAAAATTGGGGACGACATCCACTGTGAGGAGGAGGAGCATGTGGATCCTAATTCCAGAGAAGAGAACTGTAATGAAGGAGAACAGGAACCGAATCTTGGGGCGAATGATGCCGGCAAGGGGTGCAATGGCCGAAGAAGGGAGGCCATGATGAATACTACAATGAAAGTGACCTCCAGGTATGGAAGGATAGATGCCTGAGAAAGGATGAGATGATGAAAGACATGTCAAAGAAGTTAATAGACCTGTAGACAGTGGTAAACTTTATGATGTAAAACAACATGATGCAACCATTATTCCCGTTATAGGACACACTGGTACCAGCAGCCAAAATTGATGCCCATAAAGGAGGACAGAAGACAGTCTTAGTCGTCCCACAACATGGCAAGGGACAAGGAAATTCACATCGGCTGTCACGGGATGTTGGGCAAACAGAGTCATGCGAGGTGAGTCGTAGAAGACACCAAGAACCAAGGGGACTGGAGACACCCCATTTTGACCGCCCCTAAGACTTGGGTGTTTCACTCTGAAGACTCGATGATGAAACATTATACTGTACAATCTTTCGAATCTTTAGCAAAAGAATTAAGTTTTGAGCCTAAAACCTAAACCTTGCACCTCATTTGGACCAAAACCTGTTTTTTAGCTTGATCACTCAAAAAACAGCAAGACCAAAAAATGACTAGCAGGCCACATTCTTTTGTCTGGCCGGCCATCCTCTTAGCCAGCTGCCATCTTTAGCGAAAAAGATATTTTGCAGCAGCCAACTACTCTCCATGTACGGGATTTGGCCAACTGCTCTCTTTTGAAGATATTTCCATTGGAAGGCGGTGGAAAATCTATAAAAACAACACCTCACCTCAGAGTTTAGGGTTAAACTAATTTCCCAAAGGCTTAGAGGATTACCAAAAGCTCTTCTCTACCCTCTTGACTATAGATACACAATATATACACCATTGAAGCTTGATTTTGAAGCTTTTTGCTGAGGTTTTGATATTGATTTCAGATACTTGAGAGTATTTGGATTGAAGTTTGTGAACCAAGATACTCTTTCTCTTCTCTAGAGGTTGATCTTTCAACTCTTTTCATTATTTAATTTCTTGTTCTTCATTTTAATACTGATTTTTAGAATATTTTAGCCTTTAAAATGTGATTTAAACCTTGTTGAAGGTGGAAGGGTTAGCCAGCCTTCCATAAGCTTATTCCTTAGTATTGCTCTCTTATTGTTCTTCGTGTTCTTGCTTCTTTTCTTTCAATTTCAGCACTGTTTTACGTAACTTTTGATTGAAGATGAATTATATATATGTGTTTAAAACTTAAATAGATAGTTTAATTCTTGTCTTCTATTTCTCTTCTTTGAAGATGTTGTAAAGCTCTTTTCTAGTTCCATCTTTGTAGCATGGAAATGGATGCTCCATCCATGTTCCATGACTAGGAAGATAAGCTTACAACCATGTCTTCATAGCTTTCATTTCTTGCTCTTACTTAGTCTTTTTCTAACTTCGTTTTGAAGCTAAATGAGAGCCCTTTCATCGAAATCATTAGGGACTATCTTCTAGTTCCTTTTGTAGCATGGAAATGGATTTCAATCCATGTTCCAGGAGTAGAAAGAAGAGTCCCTTTGTTCTCCTCAATGATGAAATCTTTTGTGTATAAGCTTTGTCTTTAAAAATGGCTCCTAACCTATTCTCTCTAAAACTTGAGTACTCACTTGCTCTTGCTTTCCATGAGATTCAGTAGTTTTTGTAGCCATCTCTTTGATTTCTTATTTCACAATTAGACTTAGTTTTGTATCTATTGATTTCCATCACGTTGCTTCACTAATCATCATCTAAATGCCCTTGGGATGTTTGATAATTTGTGAAATAAACCTACTCTCTACTTGAAAATCTTCATGGTGTTTCCTTTCAAACTTAGATGAACATCCTTGGGAAACCTTCTGTTTTGCTCTGTTCCAGTTCTGTTGTAGTAAGACCTTCTCCAGAAGCAGTGGCCGGCCAACTAATCCCCTGTACAGCTGCCTAGTGCCGACCGACCATCTGGTTTGTACGGCTGTGGTGTCTTTCCAGTGAAACAGAGCAAATCTTGAGGCCCAAAACAGAGCTATTTTCAGATTGTAAACAGAACAGCATCTAGCAGTGAGCAGAGGGGGTTTCCGGAGGATGTTCTTGCCCATGCGCACGTGATTCCTCGCCTTTCGTTTAATTCCTTTAGATTAGCCACTTTGATTCATATTTGTAATTACCTAGTCGCGTTCATTCAGATTTATAATAATTAGTTAACTAGGGCATTTGGACTTTCTTGTAAAGAGAACAAACATGTAACACTTGATGTATGTTTTCCAACCCCTATTTCTTTCTCCCTTTTATTTACATGTTTACCGTAATTGTATAGCATCATATTTTCTTTCGTCATTACCATGATTTGTATCCATTTTGCATGCATTAAGGTTTGGCTCATCATAGTTGATATCATTGATTATTTCTTACTTGAATATGTGTGTTGCCGCATGCTTTGAGTGGATTCATATGACGCGTTAATAAACCAAACCTAGTAGTTCCATTTTGTATGTGTTGCATTAGTCATGTACATTGTTAGGGTCATGCATTTTTCTAATTGTTTTCTTTTCTTTGGCTTGCCCCAGAGTACTAGGTGAGCATTTTTTTCTTTAACATATCATGTGTGTGATTGTTATCATGATGAGCATACTATCATAAGGCTATGTGCTTACTTGAATAAACTCTCTGAATGCTTGTGGATGGAGGTTATTTTGCTTACATTGAAGATGGTTTTGATCATTGCATATACGAGCTCATTTTTTTCCCCCTTAAGTTGTATATATTTAAAAGCCTTTCAAAAATGCATAAGATCAAAGCATTTCCAAAGTGAGCGACGTACTCTATACTTGTTTTGACTCACATAGTAATGATAGCGTAAATAAATCAGAATAAGAGCATATAATGTTTATAAGATTTATATCATGATTAGTAGAGGCCGATCTTTGATCGGGTGAGTGGGGTGCTCAATTCATGACATTCCCCTCTCATACCTAAGGTCCCAAATAAAGACACTTTGGTTATGACGGACAAGTGGCCTTTGGCACGAGTCACGGGTTTCCTAAATGTCGACTCTGAAATGTGGCAATGTAGTCTATTTTTGGCATCTCTGATGATTAATGAATTTTCTAAGATTTGCCGGATCTGGACTCTCATTCATTTTTTTTTTGTTTCACATCGCAGTTGTGAAACTAGATTCAGAACCACGGGAGTCCAAATTGTAAGGCAATCGCATCCGAGGAGACTAAACCCCTTTGAGGAGCGCGAAAAACCAGGTATAGTTTCTGGTAACTCTGCTAGGAAAATTAGAGAACTTGACTCAAACTTTATGATGTGAAATTATATATATATATATATATATGCTCATTGCATTGCATTGCATTTGCATGGTGCTTTTAAGTCACAGTGTTTACCATCTGATATCCTGGACGACTTGCCAGAGGCTTGCCAAAAGGCTGGTCGAATGTAGGCAATGTCACGTTGGGAACATAACCCTTGGATCTGGGTTACCGTTGTATCGCTTGATCCTCCTTTCACTTTTCTGTGTTAGGTGTGAGAGGTATATTAGGTAATTTTGCCAAGGTACTCTTTTGACCAATTGACCTAGTGTGTGTAGTATGCTCTAGTTACCTTTCAAATTAAGACAAGATGCTCTTCCATTTCTCAGGATGTTGTGATACCGCTTGCTTGAATAGTAAAGTTGTAGATTACCCCAAAGTTAGAACAGGGAAACCTAACCTCTCATAGGGGTGTTTTGAATGCTTTTTGTGCAGAATGTGAAATCTTTGGCAATATGTGATGCAACCCTTGGAGAGTCTTAATCTTGAGGTGTTTCCTTTCAAACTTAAGGGTCATATCAAAATTAGAATTTGGGTCAAAATCCAGGGGTTTGTGTTTGATATAGTGGAAATAAAAATTCAGGATTTGGGGATTGTATCTGAGTAAGTGAATTTTTAGCAAGACCAGAACCAAAGCCAAAAATTGTTTTTTGCTTTGTTTTGACCGCCATACCTGGTACCCTGATCTGATGGGGCATTTGTTCTTAATGCTAGGTTTTTCTGAGCCAAGTCGCCAAGAAGAAGTAGTACCCAATTCAAAAAAAGGCCAAGCCCAATCCAACCCAGTAAAGCTTAACCCATTATAGTCCATCCAATCCTAGAAAAACCTATTCAGCAAAGGTCCAGTCCATCTGATCCCAAAAATCCAAACCAGAAAGATCCATCCAATCCCAAAAGATCCATTCTGGAAGGCCCAATTCAGTCAAAAACCATCTAGACTACTCTAGTTTAGATACATCAAGCGTAATCGGTTCCAAAAACATCAGATACACGAAGAGCGCCAAATGGTCAAACCCACTACTCCTGAGATGTTAAGAATGATTAAAGACCTTCAAGGAATGGTGGCAGATTTAACCATTGGGATTTTGACCCCGTCATTTACCACACCTCTTGTTGGGGATTTTGTACCAAAGAATTCTCCAATCATGAGACAAGCTAAAAAAGGAATGGGCCAACCCAAAATTGAAACTAAGGGGAAAAATGGTCATAATAATAGAAGGGTAGATCAATTAGACACAATGCTTAAAGACATCTCGAGTCTAGAAGATACCTTGTCACAAGCAAATGGGCCTTACCCAGATATGGCCATCCGACTCTTTGGCAGAGCTGAAGTAAGTAGCAAGAATGAGTCTGGGGTGACTATTGACCCTTGTGCATATCTTTGATGGGTTGTCGAAGCTCTGAAGACCAAAGGCCTGAACAAATGGCAAGTCCTTGCAATTGTTGAAAAGTTTGTGGATGAAACTTTTGCCACTTAACACACCAATGCTTAAGTGGGGTTACTATGGATGAATTCAATGTGAAAAGCAAGGTTGCGGGTACTTTGAATCACGAATTGGCAAATAAGGGAAGGTCAAACAATGAGGAGAGATGCTTTATCAGAAACACCCACCTTGATTCTAGTCCCAAACCCATGAATACCCAACCAACACCCGCCAACCCATTTGCAAATGTTTCTAAAATTGATGTTTCCTACTCCTAAAAACATACCTTCTGTACACACCCCATTTTTGACCGCCCTTAAGACTTGGGCGCCTCAAGTTAATCACTCAATGATGAAAGTTATGTCGTACAAATGTTCAATTTGTTTAGCAAGAAGAGCTTCTAAATCCCAACCTTACACTTCATTTTGACCAAAACTATTTTAGACCATAAAATCCTCTTTTTCAAAATATTTTTGAAAATGTTTCTATGATATTACGAGGCTCGCATTTCGTTAAAAATTGCACTTTTCAGTAAACCGAGTAAGGACAAAGTGGAAATAAATGGAAGAGAGGTGAACTCTTTAAAAAATCTTTAAAAACATCCTATTTAAAGGTTTGGAGTTAGAGAAAATAGGAGGGGAGGGAAAAAAACTAGTTGGGGAAATGGTTGAGCTTGAAAGAGTTGAGAGAAAATTGAGCAGCCTTCACTAAATCAGGTCTATCTTTTTGTACACTTATCCTTTAGTTGTGAGGCCACCACCATTGGAAATTGGACTTCCGGGCTTCAATTTACACTCAAGAATATCCTAAACCCGAGTCTGAATGAGGGAAATATGACCGTTTTAAGTTAGGCATCAATCCAATTAAGATAGAAATGAGAAACCTTCACTAAAATAGGAATATCTCTTTTCACAATTAGAATTTAGATGTGAGGCTTCCACCATTGGAAACTAGAATTTTGAGGCTTCAATTTAGACTTAAGAATCACCTAAAACCAAGTCCGGATGAAGGAGATATGCCCATTTGAAGTCGGGCCTAGAAACAGATTTTTGTGGCTGGCAGACCAGTACTTGTGGACAGCAGGCCACCACTTCTAGCCTGCCGGCCACTTGTGAAAAGCCCAGATATTTTGTGCCAACTGTCTCCCAAAAGCTCTAGCTATTTGTATATAGATATTTTCGACTGAGAGGCTGTTTTTTCTATATATACTAGACCTTCCCTCATGTTTTTAGGTTACAAAAATTTCCAAAGGGACCAAAATTTGAAATTTTCTCTCTATCTTGCAACCTATACACTCTCTCTCTCTACACTTCCTAAACCAATACTGGAGCTCTCCTTGCTGAGATTGTTGAGTCCAAATTTTAGCCCTTGAGAGTATAAGCTTTGTGGTTTGTGAACAAAAGAGTAATCTTACTTCAAGAGGTATGATTTTTAGCATCTCTACGCTACTTCTCTCCCATCTTTTCTTGCTGTTTTTGAACTATTTTTGGACTATTTTTATGGGCCAAAGCTTGTGGTTTAAAGTTATTAAAGGTAGAGGGGTTAACCACCCTTCTTTACACCTTATCTCCTAAGCCTTTACACTTGTGTTTCTCATCTCTTCCTCAACTTTTTTTGAGCTTTTTACCACTGATTTTTAGATCTTTTTCAGTGGCTAAAATATTGTTTTGAAGTTCAAAAATGGAGGGGGTAGCCTTCCCTCCTATTTTTTTGTCCTAATTCCAGCATGTTTTAGGACTTATTTAGTACTGTTTTAGGAGTATTTTTAGTGGTTCACTGTATTTGAGCTTTGTATTGCATGCTTCTAGTGTAATTGTCCTCATAGGCTTGGTGGTTTAGGCTTTAGCCACCAACCTATTTGAGTTGATAGCATTTGTTTATGGCTTTCCATACTTGTTTTCACCCTTAATCACTTCTGCAGCCTCCCTCCTTTCTTGGCTTTTTCTTTGCTTTGAAAGTTGGTTCAAACTAGTTACTTGTTTAAAGCATGAGATTGAGGTGTGATGCTTAATGGTTTAATCCCTTTGGGGGTTCATTACCAACGGCGTGACACTTCTGTCATACCTAAAACAACTCTTGGTTTGATGCTTCTTTCCATTAGAGGACTTATAGCTCACCTTTGGACTTAATGAATTAAAGAATGGAAAGGTAATTAAAGTGGAATAATAAAACTTGGACTAAAATGATACAAGATAATAACTTGGTTTGGGTTCAATCAGACGTTTGAGTCATTTCATACTCATTAGTGATGAAAACGGTTCAAGAGTCATTGTCAACCACTTCTCTTGATCAATCCATGAGAGGGAGGGGGTTTGAGAGTCTTATTTGTTGCATTTATTGAACTTGCACACTTTGGTTCATAGGCCATCATGCAATGAAATTGCATCGATTGATGGTTTGTGTCATGACCCGAATTCGTCCCTATGGATTAAGGTCATAACTGGCCAGCAATCATGAGATTACCTAGGGCCTCAAACAAAATTCGACATATATTAGGGGCCAAACGAAAGCAGGCTTAAAAAATTTATACAACGAGCTGTGCTTACATGGTAAAACAAACATTCCAGAAACAGTTTATAATAACTCACACATGAAGTCAAAATTAACATCTTATGTGTCCAGGAACTTTCAAACAAATATTCAGCCAAACGAAAAGCTTATATACATGGTGATCCATCATATTCATCAAGCTAACAAATGGGAATGAAAAAAAAAAAAGCAAAGTCTCATGCGTGAGACGTTCAGGCTGACTCCACAAAAACTTGACTCCTCTTATGACTTTCAATGAGGCTGGGTTTGGACGTCTCTTTACTCACCTACACACACATAAATGAGAGTGATCAATAACCTAGTGAATAATATCGAAATAAAGGAGTACATGAATGAAATTGGTAGCAGTCATATCAAACGGCCTTAGGCCCATCTATGATTCTATCTAATACATCAAATGGCCTCAGGCCTAATTCGCTCTTATCAAACAGCCTCGGGCCCAATTTGTTTGTGTCAAACGGCCTTTGGCCCATTCATTCATGTCAAACGGCCTTTGGCCTATTCATTTGTGTCAAACGGCCTTTGGCCCAATCATTCTTGGCAAACGGCCTTTGGCCCAATCATTTTTTTCCATATTTGTATTCATGTGCGTGTCATACTTATGATCATAATCACATTCGTATTCAGTTAGTCTTATATAAAAGACTATCATTCAGACTATTCATCCAAAATTCAAATCACAGATCCATAAGGCTCATACAGAAGTAACGTTGTGGAAAATAACGTACTTGAACATTTCTTTATTAAGATATTACTCACAGTGATCTGGCGGATGATTTGCCTTTGCGCTTGACCCTACATATATCATAAACATAATGGGTCACAAGTGATTCGATCCTCTCTTAATTTATATATTCCTATTAGGTTTCTTTCTTATCTTCTTATTCCATTTACAATGCTCAATGTTTGCCTAAGAGTGCTTAGAAATGGAAGAGAACAGAAAACAAAACACAAAACCATTTTTCAAAACATTTGAAACAGGGCTCTCCGCTCGAGCGGACCCTTTTGGTCTGAAAAAGTTCCAGTTGCTTGTAATTTATGCTCGAGCGAGGCTTTTGACACTCGAGCGAGGAGTCATGCAAAGCAGGGTACGCTCGAGCACATATTCTTCTACTTGAGCCACTGTGTTAATTCTGCAAAACTTCTGGGAGCTACAATTTCACACTCGAGCGAACAGGTCAAATTTTGGGTTTTTCAGAATTCTGTCTAAGTCTCAAAAACACATCTTCAAATGTTCATAACTCATGTTTTTGGTGTAAAATCATGGAAATCGTTATACAACATGAGAATATAGGCAAATGGAGTCTAATTTGTCCAAAACCATGATTCAAATCCCCCAAATCATTTCACATTTTTCTTGATAATTTCATATCTTTAAAGCCCATGCAAATTAAATTCCATATCACTTTGAATTATGCATGCATGTGAAATATAGGCTTCATTTTCAACTTAAATAGTATAAATGATGATCAACTTCATGAAATTCAACATATTAATGCTTGCATGTGCCAAATAGCCTTCAATTCATCATAAGATTCTTGTTTGTACTCAAATATGCAAACTCATGACAATTTTTTACATGCATGTACATACACACTTCAAATTCATCAAATTCAACTCAATTCTTGTTCTTGATTACCATTTAACTTTGAATTCACAAAATTACAAACTCAAGTTCATGAATTTATGCCCAATTACTCACCTAGGAGCTCCAATCTCCCAAATTCTAGCTAATTTCTTGAGTGTAGCTTCCAAATTCACAAACTTTGAGCCAAATGCACAATTTGTGCCTCCTCTCTCTCTAGAACCATGCACACTCTCTCTCTAGAGTATTTAACCAGATTTTGAGCTCAAAAAGAGGAAGTTATGTGTGTTTGGTCCCCTTTATATATACACCCTTAATCAAATTTCATTAACACTAGTTAATTGTGTTTAATTAAATCAATTTAATCTAATTAATTCGGTCCGAATAAATTTTTAATCAAATTTCACCGTAGACTCTAAAAATTATACTAATCACAATGATACAGTCAATTTTGCTTTCTGGCGCCTTTACGGCCTTCAATTGGATTTTATAACAAAAAATCAAACAGATCTTTCTACGGTAAATAGATAGAAATGCAAAACACATGTAATCATATAAATGACACTCAAAATCATATCAAGTACATAATCACAATCATAATTACAATTAATCGACTTGGCACGGGACAGGGTTATCACAGTTTGTGAATCAAGTTTACTACTCCTTTGAGTTGTTTGATGATAAGGAGGGGTGAGTTATGCAAACAACTCTTGAGAATACCCCGTGCTTGCTCTGTTTACTCTCTGTTGTAGCAAAAAAACCAAGAATCAGTGGTTGGTAGACCATCATTTGCGGCCGGCAAGCCACCACTTCTAGCTTGCTGGCCACCTTTGCAAAACCCAGCAGTGCCCTTTTGAAACAAAACATAGTTGGTTTTGAGGTGAAAAACAGTGCAAGTGTTTTACTGTGCAACAGAGGTATCTGGCAGCAGAACAGTGGCCTTTTTCGGGTGGAAATTTGCACTCATGCATGAGCATTCCTCGTTTACCGAGGCAGAGTAGTTAGAGTAGTTAGCTTAATACTTCTCTGAACTTTGTATTCATGTTTAATTAGTTAATTTGTAATTCATTAATTAGTTCTAATTTGTTGTAATAATTAATTAGCTAGTTTAGTTGATTATTTCATTCGTTTTGTAATAGCTAGTTAATTAGCTTAGGTAGTTAGTTCATTTGGACCCTCCTGCATAAGGGCGCAAATGTTGTAATAATGTATATGTCTTCCAACCCCACATCTTTCTCCCTTTTATTTACTTGCTTACGATGGTTAGATTAGAGCATCATGTTTTGTTTAGCATACTCCATATTCGCATCCACTTGTCTTGCATGCATTGGGCTCAGCGCATCATTCTAACTTGCATTGTTAGTTGAATACTTCTTTGAATACATGCTTAGACCGCATGCTATCAAATTTTCTTCATTTTCCATATTAGTAGCCAAGCCTAGTAAATTGCATATTGCATGCGATGCATTAGTCATGTTGCATAGTTAGGATCACGCATTTTTCCTAACTCTTTCATCCTTTTGGCTTGGACTACTAGGTGAGCTCTTTTGTGCTTTATCATATTGTACGAATGTCATTGTTGCCATGTCTAGCATGCTTTCCATTCATGGTAATTGCTTAATTGATAAATTATTTGAATGCTTGTGGATGAAGGGTAATTGCTTGAATTGAAATAATTTGAGTAATGTACATATGCAATCACTTTTTCAAGTGGTACATATTCAAAACAATTTTAAAAGACAAACATGAGATCAAGTGTTCCAATTCTTGCAACTTAGTCTGTACTTGCGTACCCAACACATAGAAAGTTAGCCTAATAAATCGGAACAAGAGCATATAATGTAAATAAGATTCACATCACGATTAGTAGAGGCCGATCTTTGATCGGGTGAGCGGGGGTGCTCAATTTATGACCTTCCCCTCTCGTACCTAAGTTCCCGAGCTAAGACAATCTTGGTGATGACAGACACGTGACCTGTGGCACCAGTCTTGGGTTTCCTAAATTTATCAAAAATATTTAGGTGCCGACTCTGTATCTGGAAAATCAGTCTATTTTTGGAAATTTGATTCAAAATCGATTTTCTAAAAGATTTGCCGGATTTGAACTATTTGGTGTTTATCTATTTCACATTGCACTTGTGACATCAGATTTAGAATTGCAGGAGTTCGATACTGTAGGGCTTTGTTGTCTTTCGAAAGGAGCACGCAAAAGTCGAGCTACACCTTCACCCATCTCTATATGAGCCCAACTCATGCCTTGAAGGTACTGATAAAGAAAGGGTATCTCAAACCTCTCAATCATCGACCTCTTCCTAACCCTCTCCCGCCTAAACATGACCCTACCTAATATTGCACATTCCATCAGCAGTGGAGTCATCATATCAACCGTTGCTTTCACCTTCGCCATGAAATTCAAGACTTGATTGACAATAAGGTCATCACCCTACCTGAAAATTCCAAAGTTATTAATAACCCCCTCCCTGACCACAATAGATTGCCACTCCATAACATAAATCTCATCCACGACTTGCCAACAACCAACCTTGACCCTAGCCAACACATCATACTTGCATATGAGTCCAAACCCATTATGTTCATTCCTGAATCTTCTGATTCCAATCTGAGCAGTAGGAACAAAATCTTTGGAGAGATGGAAAGCTTACTCAATCTTGGTGAGTTCAAGCTTGATGAGGCATTAAGCTCCCTTAACAAACGCCAACAATGATGGTTGGAATGATGAACCTCAGTCTCAACTAGGGAAATTGTCAAAAATAGTTGGAAAGGACCTTCTAAACTAGGGGCATGGTGTGGAAAAGAAGTTGTTTCAGTCAAAGAGATGTGTGGGGACAACCAGGATAATTGTGAGGCTCAATCTGTGAGACTTAGTTTGAAAGTCTAAAATCAATCCTACTGGGTATAGATATTAGTATTGCAAAATTGAATGTAGGTTTGGACCCTCCCGTGGGCTACTTGAAGTTTTTTTTTGAATTCTGCAGATGGACTTGGAGAGTGAAAACCCCTTTTGTCTCAAGGATGCTAATTTTGTTTTCAGTTGTGTCCTGTAAATAGTTGAGTTATATATCGAGTTTAGAGTTTTATTTTCTTTGTCTTTCTTGCGTCGTTGTGTCAGTTGAGTTTCTTCCTTTGAATCGCTCTTGTGTACCCTTAGGTCTTCATTTTTAATCATTTTATTGTCTCTACAGTAATGCATGTGTGACCTTTTTAAAAAAAAATAGAAAACACTTCGAATTTATTTTTTGAATGAGATTCCGTTAATAAGATCGAGTGTTGAGAAGGATCCCCCAAATGGTTTGAGTGGATTCTGAATTATCGGCTTAAAGTCCATGATTTCAAAATTTTAAGTTGTTTCTTTTGCAAACTTACGAAGATAGATTCAGAATTATGCGTGGTATTCTACACTGTCCTGTGGATTCTCTTCACCTTTAGGCGATCATTTTGGCAAGCACAAGAAGGCTTTTAGATCTCACAATCATAGAATTTCTTCCCGTGGTGTTTTCATTACTTCAAAAAGAGATAAAAGAAACCAAAAAGAGAAAGAAAAAATAAAAGAGAAAAGAAGAGAGAGAAAAAAAAAACTAGCTTGAATCAACAAGTGGAGTAATTTTCAGTACTTGAACTTATCAGTAGAATCTCTAACTTGAGCAAAAAAGGAATTGAAACTCGGGTTTTGCAAAATTGAGTTTTAAAGGGAGCATAAGTAATACTAGGAGCACTATGAATGATCAGTCACATTGAGTCTTTTTTTGCTTGTGGGTCTGTTATGAGTTCTGTTGTGTCGTGCCTGGTGTTTGTCTCGGTCTACGCTCTTCATCGAGTCACCATAATGAGTATGTCACTCAAAACTTCAACAGAGTGGCATAGTCAAAGTTCCATGCACGAATGTTAGCTCTAAACTCAAAAACAAGTCCATAAGTGGAATTCATAAACAAACTGAGAGTGCCCATACAAGGGGCATCGCTTTCATGATCATTGCAAAGTGTATGTGAGGAATCCATCACTACTTTGGAGGAGACTGGAGTAAGTTCTCAACATGTCGAGACAAAAGAGAAACATGAGTCTAATTGGTTGGCAGCCGTTCCAGGTTCTGATGATCCCTATCACACGTGCCTGCATAATGTTAAAAAAGGTGGCCAGTGACTAGACACTAAGGGCAATTTTCAGTACATCTAATCGGTCATCAATTGAACAAGGAGCACGAACCTAAATTTTCTCTTAGTCCACTCAAAGCCATTTGTTGGGCACTTTCCCTTGGGTTAGGGTAGCTCACCCCCATGATGATTCTGATATGATTTAACTTACGAAAGTTGTCTCCAACCATTTCAAAACTCTCTTGGGATTAACATCTTCCCTCTGATTAATACATGTGCTTTGGATTATGCATGCATCTTCATACACTCTGGTTGATTTGAATTGCATGATTGGTTGCTCCTGTTCTTGACTTTGTTCTGTATTTGTAACAACAGAGCTTCGTCGAGTTACCCATAGTATTTTTCAGTTATGTTTCAATATATTGTGGCAAGTTGCCCTACACTCATTCCATAAGGTACATGATGCACTATTATGTGCATTCACCCCACATCACACTATCCTGTGCACTTGTATCACACTGTTTTAGGCATTTATTTTGCATCGCACTGTTTTATGCATTCATCTTGCATCGCACTATTTTGTGCACCCGTATCGCACAGTCTTGTGCATTCATCTTGCATCGCACTGTCTTGTGCACCCGCATCGCACTATTTTGTGCATTCACCTTGCATCGCACTGTTTTGTACATTCACCTTGCATCGCACTGTCTTGTACACCCGCATCGTACGATTTTGTGCATTCATTCTGCATCGCACTGTCTTGTGCACCCTGCATCGCACTGTCTTGTGCACCCTGCATCGCACTGTCTTGTGCACCTGCATCGCACTGTCTTGTGCACTTTCATTGCTTTGTCTTGTGCACCTCACTCGTACTGTCTTGTGCACTCACTAGGCCTAGAAGACCTTAAATCCTCTAAATGTGCAATTTCTTTGGTGTTTGTCATGCCCGAATGACTTCAAGTAATCCGGTATAGCTACCTGACTGTGATTGTAATGAGTGCCTAGGAGACCAATTGAGACGATGCAAAACTAGAGTTCGAGTGGCCGAGGCCTAGAACGCAAAGGTTTGGAATTTCCGAGACTAAAGTCTGGTCTAAATACCCAAGGGTGTATCTTCGACTTGAAATCTATATGGCAGCCCCATAGGTAGAGGTAGCTTGTATGAGCCTCAATTTTGGATACTGAATTAACCTAGTCTGTCACCCCATTGGAGAATGGGGAAAGTTGTGAGTATGATCAGTGAAAGGCAACATCTGTGGCTTCCGCATACAGATTTCACCCCTTTTCTGAAGTTGAAGGAAGATGCTTGAAAACCAGAAAAGGGAGATCACCATCAGAAGAGATGTTACTTGTTCATCGCCACTAGCCCCGTGAGGTGCTTTCTAAAGTGCTACTTTGTTTGTTTACTGCATTTCCTAAACATCATCCACTACGTCGATTGTCATGCATACCGCATCATTTATCACACCATTGCATCCATTTGGATCAAGTGCTATCTTGTATCATCTATCCTTTTATGCTGAAACGCGTTTAGGATCTTTCTCAGGATATGTAAGAGCATGTTCTCGAGCGATTTTTCTCAGGACACATGAGACGCGATCCCAAGCGGTCTTTATCTCAAGGCATGCAACAACACGACCCTGAGCAGTTTTTTCTCTAAACTTATAGAATTCATTCCTAGGGGGTCTTTATCTCGAGGCGTGTAGGAGTGCGACCTCAAGAGGGTTTTTTTTTTTTTTTATCTTAAGGCATGCAGGAACATGACCCTAAGCGGTTTTCTCAAGACCTCTTCTCATGATTTCAGTGTGGGTAGAGTGTTCCCGAGCAGTCTTTATATCGAGGCATACAAAAACGCGACCTCGAGGGGTTTTTTTTTTTATCTCAGGGCGTGTAGGAATACGACTCTGAGCGGTTTTCTCAGGACCTCTTCTCACCATTTTAGTGTGGTTAGAGTGTTCCAGCAATCTTTATCTTGAGGCGTGCAAGGAATGCAACCTCGAGGGGGTTTTTTTTTTTTGTTTATCTCAAGGCATGCAGGAACACGACCCTGAGTAGTATTCTCAAGACCTCTTCTCATGATTTCAGCACGGTTAGAGTACTCTCAAGCGGTCTTTATCTCGAGGCATGCATGAACATGACCTCGAGAGTGTTTTCTTATCTCAAGGTGTGCAGGAACACGACCTTGAGAGGTTTTCTCAGGACCTCTGCTCACGATTTCAACGTGGTTATAGTATTCTTCCTCTTCACGATTCCAGCGTGGTTAGAGTGTGTTACCCTTTCTAGGTAAGACGTAGTTTGGTCTATGCCCCCTATCTATTTTTCCATTGCATCCTTTACATCATACCATTTTATTGCCTATATCTTTTCCATGTTAAGCTTAGTTTGGCATGTGCTTATATCTTTTCCGCGTTAGAGCATGGTTCTATGATAATGTGTATGCGCCTATTCTGCAAGAATTGTGGTTTGAGGGTGTCATGACCCAAACCCGCCCCTATAGATTCAGCATAGTAACCGGCCAGTAATCTATAGATTACCGAAGGGCTTTTAATCAGAAATCAAATTATTAGGGGCTAGCAGAAGCAAATAACAAATATACAATGTCCATCGAGCTGTGCAGACATATATAGGACAGAAAAATTTGAAACTTTATATACATATATCATACATCACCCTTATGACATCACATTTATATGGATAAGACAAAAAAGGACTTAGCCCTAATTACAGAATAAATAAAATCTCAAACTTTAATTACATAGCCATGACCATTTCACATATTCAAAACCTCCACGGGAGGCACATAGGTTGGCTGACAAGACAGAGTCCAAGCAGAAGCCTTTAAGCCTGGTCACGCACTTGATCACATACATACATAAATAATACAGTGAGCTGGAGCCCAGTGAATAACAACAAGGTAAAGGGTTTATGAATGATGTCCATCACAGATTCAGAAATCAGAGTTTATGTCAGAAACAAATTCTTATCAGAAATAGACTTACACATATTCATATTTCAAATCAGAAATAGATTCATATACATATTCAGATTTGTAAATAGTTATATGTGGTACATTCATTAGCTAACATATCAGGTTGGTCAAAAGATCCACATGCATAGTCGGTACTGACGACCATAAAGGTCAATATCTTTGTGCACAAATAGCCATGGTACTGTTACCCCTAGGCGAGGGCCACGTGAACATAGGCCTCGGTATTGTTACCCCTAAGCAAGGGCCACATGAACATAAGCCACGGTATTGTTACCCCCGGGCGAGGGCCACATGCATATTGGCCACGAAATTGTTATCCTTGGGCGAGGGCCATGTGAACTAAGGATGCCATTAATACATTTTAGAAAAATGGACATTCATTCATGATTCATAAAAAAGCATTTCAAAAAATAGATTATATCATTTCAGTCAAAAAATACTTTTAATCAAACATAGCTTTACAGAGATGTTACTTACAGCTCTAGAAGTAAATCAAACAGATTAGACAGATCAGATAAATCAGGCAAATGTTAGCATGTGACGTACACAAACATATAGCATATACACATTGAAACACAACATCACTTCCTTGATCAAACTTCACTTCTCTTGTCTTTTTCTGTCTAAATAATCTGAAGTTCTACTACGCTTATTCTTTCTTTATTCAAATAAGTCAAGTTCTCATTTCACATATTCTTTCATTACTAAGTCCTTTTCCAAATAGACCGATTTTTTACTTGGATTCTTAATCAATTATTATTAAATCAATGACTTATTCCTTAACAAACTAATTTATGTTGATTATTAGCTTATTAATCTTTATTGAGTCATAATTCTTGCCTAAGAATGCTTGGGAAGAGATGATATTGAAAATATGAAATAAATGCAACTTTTCCAAAATATACTGATAAGAGTTGTTTGTTCGAGCGAACTTCTGGTCGCTCAAGCAGTAAAATCTTGGAAACACTTTACAAAACATAAACACTTATTTATTTATAAATCATTTGCTCAAAATTTCATCAAGTTGTCAAAACTTGAATCAAACTCCATGCATTCAAATATTTTTAAACTTCTTTTCCATTGAAGAATAATCATGAAATTAAACATGAGACTCATGAATTTCTGAAATAAAATTCAATACAAAAAGCTTCATACAACAACACTTTAAAATCCAAACTCAAAATCATGAAACATAAATATTAATTTATTTATTTGAATCAAAACCCGTGAACTCATGGTTTTTAAAATTCTTCTTCAAAATCAAATGCACAATAAAATTGCATGTAATTTATGGAGTTTAATTTAACTAAACTTTCAAAATCAAATTTAAAATACTTAATTTCTATATTAACTGCCATAACTTGAGCTTAGCTCCAATTTTTCATTTTCTTGTCAATTTCTTTCTAATCACATAAAATTGATTTCTAACCCTTTTCTATTTCCTTTAAATTATGAAATTGAAGTTATAAAACTCTTAGAAGAGCATTTGCATGTGTGAAATTGGGATCAAAATCAAACCATTTACATCAAAATCCCTTTAATTCAAAATTAAGCTCAAAATGTTCATGAATTTATAATTTACCAAAACTTGTTCTTCTTATACCCAAACATGAAATTAATTCTTCAAATCTCTTAAAAATTCATTGATGCATGTAAAGATGAAGTCCAAATTCATGAGAAATAACACAAATTAAACTCACTTGATAAATTTTCCAAATTAATTTCTTAGTTCTTGACCTTAATTCTTTTCTTTTCATTATATGTAAAATTACATACATTTGGATTCTATTTCTTCTTGATTTTCAAAACATGAAATTAAACATGTGAGCCATGAATTTTTCTAAAAACATGTAAGATATATACTCTTTTGTATGCAAGACCTTCAAAACCAAGTTCAAAAATGATGAAACATGAGACATGCAACCTTGGATATGAACTTAGTTTACTATTCATCATCTTCTTGACATTTCCTAGCAAATTTCATGTAATTAATCCCAATTACTTCATGAATTCAACCTTTAGATGATTCCTTTACAAGAATTAAGGACTAAAATCTTACCTAGAGTCTTTAGCTTGAAGAGTTCTAGCCAAATCTTCAGCTTCTCCAACAATTCTTCTTCTCTTCACAATCTCTCTCTCTCTAGAGTTGGTCTCTCTCTCTCTCTCTCTCTCTCTCTCTCTCTCTCTCTCTCTTTAAAGTGAACTCTCAGTACAAACAAATGAACTCATCTATACTCACCAACACATAATAGCTACACACACAACACATCTTGACACCACACAAACACACGTGCACACTTCTTTGAATTCCAGCACATCACTCACATGCACACACACATAGAATTTCTCTGCGCACACACCCACATAATTTAATCAGTCTAATTTTGACTTCCATTAGAGCCCAATTAATAATACTTAAATTTATCATTCTGAATCAGATTTTTAATCAAACTCCCAAAAGGCTCCAAATATTAAATTAAACTTATTTTCATCCTCAATTTTGGTTTCTTAAATCATTAAGGCCTTCAATTTCATATTAAACTTCAAAATCTTCGTTAATAAATTACATATTCAATTGAACACCTTATAAATAAATTTAATTCATAATTCCCAATTCTCATAACTTAATCAAGTCTAATTCGGACCCACTTAATAAAATCTCAATCTTACTAAACTGAACCAAATAGTTAATTAAGCTCTCATATGGTCCGATATTCAAAATTAAAATAATTCAATTCACTAATTATAATCTCTTACGCCATTTAGGCTTTCAATTTCTAATTCCAAAATAAATTATCAATAGAATCATATATGAATCAGTCTCTACAATTTTCATAAATCCCAAATTAAATTAGAATAATAGGCAATTAAAACTCAAATCTCCTTAATTAATTAAATGTTGATTATTATACGTGATGAGATCATCACAGAGGGTGTCGACACCTTTTCTGTGTTAGACGTGATCTATTTTGTGTCCGTGCCTTTTCTACGTAAGAAGTAGTTCGGCCTGCACCCCTAATCCATTTTATCTATTGCATCCATTGCATTGTACTCTATCTTGTTGCATTCATCATTTTCGCATAAACGCATTTAGGATGTAGGCACTTACCCTGTGTTAGGCGTCATTTGGCTCGTGCCAATTTCTTTTCTATATAAAATGTAGTTTGATTTTGCATCCCCATTCCTTTATGATATTTGTGTGGTAAGCACTGCTCGTGGTTTAGATTGGTGCATTGCATTGAATATAATTTGCATCTTGCCCTTGAATTACGTTGGTTTGATTCCTTGCAAAGGGATACATAGGTAGCTTTCGAGTTCAACCAACTGCATCAACATTTTGTTTGTTTGCCCAAGTCTTACGGCCTTGTCAGTGGGTCGTCTTTGGGTTTTGACATTCACTCACGTCATTTTATGACTTCGACCTCTGTCACAGAGGGGCAACTGTAGACACCCCATTTTGATCACCCTTAAGTCTTGGACGCTTCAGTCTGAACACTCAATGATGAAATATTATACTGTACAATCTTTCGAATCTTCAGCAAAAAAAATTTAGTTTTGAGCCTAAAACCTAAACCTTGCACCCCATTTGGACCAAAACCTGTTTTTTAGCCTGATAACTCAAAAAGCAAAAAGACTAAAAAATGATCGGCAGGCCACATTCTTTTGGTTGGCCGGCCGGCCATGTTTAGAAAAATAAATATTTTGCAGCAGCCAGCTGCTCCCATGCACGGGGTTTGGTCAGCTGCTCTCTTTTGAAGATATTTCCGTTGGAAGGCGGTGGAAAATCTATAAAAACAGCACCACGCCTCAGAGTTTAGGGTTAGACAAATTTCCTAAAGGCTTATACAATTATCAAGAGCTCTTCTCTACCCTCTTGACTATAGATACACAATAGATACACCATTGAAGTTTGATTTTGAAGCTTTTTGCTGAGGTTTTGATATTGATTTCAGATACTTGAGAGTATTTGGGTTAAAGTTTGTGAACCAAGATGCTCTTCCTTTTCTCTAAAGGTTGATCTTTCAACTGTTTTCATTGCTTAATTTCTTGTTCTTCATTTTAATATTGTTTGTCAGAGTATTTTAGGCTTTAAAATGTGATTTAAACCTTATTGAAGGTGGAAGGGTTAGCCACCTTTCGATAGGCTTATACCTTAGTATTGCTCTCTTATTGTTCTTCATGTTTTTTCTTCTTTTCTTTCAATTTTAGCACTGTTTTATGTAGCTTTTGATTGAAGATGAATTGTATATATGTGTTTAAAGCTTAAATAGATAGTTTAATTCTTGTCTTCTATTTCTCTTCTTTGAAGATGTTGTAAAGCTCTCTTCTAGTTCCATCTTTGTAGCATGGAACATGGATAGGAAGATGAGCTTACAACCATCTCTTCATAGCTTTCATTTCTTGCTCTTACTTAGTCTTGCTCTAACTTTTCTTTGAAGCTACATGAGAGCCCTTTCATCGGAATCATTAGAGACTCTCTTCTAGTTCTTTTTGTAGCATGGAAATGGATTTCAATCCATGTTCCATGAGTAGGAAGAAGAGTCTCGTTATTCTCCTCAATGATGAAATCTTTTGTGTATAAGCTTTGTCTTCAAAAATGGCTCTTTCTAAACCTATTCTCTCTAAAACTTGAGTACTCACTTGCTCTTGTTTTCCATGAGATTCAGTAGTTTTTTTAGCTATCTCTTTGATTGCTTGCTCCATTATTAGCCTTAGTTAGCTTTGTATCCATTGATCTCCATCCCATTGCTTCACTAATCATCATATAAATATGCTTGTGATGTTTGATGATTTGTGAAGTAAACCTACTCTCTCCTTGAAAATCTTCATGATAGAAGAGAGCAAGAAGGATGAACATCCTTAGGAAGCCTTATGTTTTGCTTGGTTCCAGTTCTGTTGCAGTAGGACCTTCTCTAGAAACAGTGGCCGGCCGATTGATCCCCTGTACGAATGACCAGTTCTTTAGGCTGGTCGACCATCTGGTTTGTACAGTTGTGGTGTCTTTTCAACGAAACAAAGCAGATCTTGAGGCCCAAAATAGAGCTATTTTCAGACTGTAAACAGAACAACTTCTGGCAATGAGTAGAGGGTGTTTTCGGAGGATGTTCTTGCTTGTGCACATGTGATTCCTAGCCTTTCATTTAATTCCTTTAGATTATCCCATTTGATTCATATTTGTAATTAATTAGTCACTTTCATTCGGATTTGTAATAATTAGTTAATTAGGGCATTTGGACTCTCTTGTAAAGAGAGCAAATATGGAACACTTGATGTATGTCTTCTAACCCCCATTTCTTTCTCCCTTTTATTTACATGCTTACCGTAATTGTATAGCATCATATTTTCTTTTATCATTACCATGATTTGTATCCATTTGCACATGCATTAACGTTCGGCTCACCATAGTTGATATCATTGATTATTTCTTACTTGAATACGTGCGTTTCCGCATGCTTTGAGTGTATTCATATGACACGTTAATAAACTAATCCTAGTAGTTTCATTTTCTATGTATTGCATTAGTCATGTACATTGTTAGGGTCATGCATTTTCCTAATTGTTTTTGTTTTTTTTTTTTTTCTTTGGCTTGCCTCAGAGTACTAGATGAGCATTTTTTGCTTTAGCATACCATATGTGTGATTGTTATCATGATGAGCATACTACCATGAGGCTATGTGCTTACTTGAATAAACTCTTTGAATACCTATGGATAGAGGTTATTTTGCTTACATTGAAGATGATTTTGATCATTGCATATACGAGCTCATTTTTTTCCCTTGAGTTGTGTATATTTAAAACCCTTTAAAAAATGCATAAGATCAAAGCATTTCCAAAGTGAGCGACATAGTCTATACTTGTTTTGACTCACGTAGTAATGGTAGCATAAATAAATCAGAATAAGAGCATATAATGTTTATAAGATTTATATCATGATTAGTAGAGGCTGATCTTTGATCGGGTGAGTGGGGTGCTCAATTCATGACCTTCCCCTCTCATACCTAAGTTCCCAAATTGAGACAATTTGGTTATGACGGACAAGTGGCCTTTGGCAAGAGTCACGGGTTTCCTAAATGGCGACTCTAAAATCTGGCAATGCAGTCCATTTTTGGCATCTCTGATGATTAATGAATTTTCTAAGATTTGTCGGATCTGGACTCTCATTCATTTTATCTATTTCACATTGCACTTGTGAAACCAGATTCAGAACCACAGGAGTCTGAACTGTAGGGAATCATTTATCCGAAGAGACTAAACCCTTCTGAGGAGCGCAAAAAACTAGCTATAGTGACCTATGTCAAGGGATCCGGTAGATCCAAGGGCAAGGCCTCTGTTTTGATACAGTGGATGAAGGGAAGTCTAAGAGGATGCACAATTACACTAGAAGCAGAACACCGAAGAGGCTAAAAACTATTGATAGCCGAGCTCCCGGTAGAACGAAAGAGGACCTGAGAGATTACCTCCAGAGGAAGAGATTGAACGCTGAGATCATATCCAACGTCCAGCCGAGGATGCCATTCTCAGTGGAGTTAGATATGTTTAAGGCACTGAAGAGATTCAACATGCCGATGTTTCAGATCTACGATGGTAAGTCTAATCCAGACTTTTATGTTGGTTTGTATTTAAATTCAATGGCTTTGTGGAGCAGGAACGAGCAACTGTTGTGCAAGCTATTCCTATTGTCGTTCGGGGAGATAGCATCAAATTGGTTCCGCAAGTTGTCGAAAGGAAGTGTAAAGAGTTGGGAAGGCTTGGCCGAGATGGTTGTGGCTAGGTTTGTTACAAACAAGTCGCAGCTGCTGAGGGTAGACTCCCTATTAGCTTTGAAGATTAGCAATGGCGAAGGCCTCAAGGCTTACACCAAGAGATACTATGAGGCATACAACCAGATTCTGGCTTGTAACTAAGAACTGGCGGTCATGTCTTTTAAGAACGTCCTAAATGATAATTGCCTGCTTCGGAAATCACTTGCAAAAACCCTATCGAAAAGCATGAAAGAGCTCATGGCACGGATTGAGAAGTATACTAGAGTAGAGGAAAACACACAAATAACGAAGACACCAAAGCAAGAAAAGAGAAACGACTTGCCGAAGTGAGGCTAAGGGAAAACTGGCATTGACAGATCAGGAGCAGAACAAGGGCTACGTAAGCAATCAACACGGTATTCAGGATTCTAATCTATAAGGTTTTGGAGAGGATCAGAAACTAGCCATACTACAGAGCACCAAAGAGGGTCCCTGGCATGTTCATGGATAGAAGCACTGGGAAGCATTACGCCTACCATGACGAGAATGGGCACATGACTCAGGGATGCAGGGCTCTGAAGTCACACTTGGACGATCTGGTCAGACAGGGTCACCTAAGAGACCTAGTAGATGAGGTGAGGACAAGGGAAGAGCACACGAGGCTGCCTTAGGCACTAGCAGCACCACCTCTACCACCACCACCACTACCACCACCGCAGTAGGCGAAGAGACCTTAGGTAATCAATGTGATTCACTCAAAGGTTAATGAGAATGAAGTTCGAGGGGAGACCCAAAGAGTAAGGCACCTATAACATGTATATCAAGTCCAACAGAACAAGCCCAGAACAAATGAATATTAGGGACTGATGATTTCTTTCACTAAGGCCGAATTGGATATGGTGCAGCATCTGCACAATGATGCCTTGGTGGTAACTTTGAAGATTGGAGATTGTTAGGTAAGACGCCTATTGATTGATCAAGGCAACTATTATGACATCGTGTATGTCAAATGTTACAAAGAGCTTGGCCTCCACCGAAATGATTTAGAGCAATCTGACAGCCCTATGGTCGAATTCAACAGGACGCCGACATGGCCTCTTGGAGCCACGAATCTAAAGGTGCAAGTAGGGAGCAAGAAAGTATAACGGAGTTTACTGTGATAGATACTCCCTTCCCATACAACATCATTCTCGAAAGACCATGGCTGCATGCAATAAGGGTTGTTCCCTCAACGATACACCAACTGTTGTGATTCTCAACTAAGTAGGGGATTGGAAAAGTAAGGAGGGACCAAGTATAGATGAAAAATTACTCCATGGCAGCAATGAAGTACACTTGTAATGTAAGGGAAACATAGAGTGCAAAGATTGAAAGCGAAGATCACGAGGTCTTGGATGATGTCGGCAAAGCACCTGCCAAGAAGAGTGAAGAACCATTGAAAAAGGTTTTGGTGTAAGAAGGAGATGATAAACGATTCTTTCTCCTCGACTTTGGCTTAGCCGAGGAAGAAAAAAGAGAACTGGAGGCTTTCTTGAAGGAGAACATAGAGGTGTTTGCCTGACACCTTATGAGATGATGGGGATCAGCCCCGAGGTCATCTATCACAGACATAACATGGACAGGTTAGCAAAACCAGTCGTCCAGAGAGCAAGAAGGCCAACATTAATACATGTGCAGGTAGTTGAAGAAGAAGTAGACAAGCTACTAGAGGCATAAGCCATCAAAGAAGTGAATTATCCCACCTGCTTGTCCAATACAATGGTGGTGAAGAAGAAGAATGGGAAGTGGACGATCTGCGTGGACTTCACAACCTTGAACAAGGCTTGCACTAAAGGCAGTTTCCCACTGCCCAAGATTGATCAACTGGTAGATGCCACATCGGGGCATGATGATTGTACTATACTGTGTCGGAAGTGTTATTATCCGAGATTGAATGTATCCAAGGTCTTAGGGTCTGAGGTGAGGAGCCAAGTTGTCAAACTTGGAAAGACAGGAAAGATTCTAAGTATGAAAAAATATACAACGCATGAAGGAAAGGTAGTGAGCATACATGAAAGAAGCGCTCAACACTTATAAGAAAAGAGAAGACTTGCATTGAAAAAAGAAAGACTTGCAATCATAAAGGAAATTTGATTACAGCAGAAGGCACATCGGCCCGACAAAAGAGAAAATTGTTCAAATAGAAATAATTCCAAAACATCAAAGTTACAAAAAATTTGAAGAAAAAGTACAAGGGAAAGAAAAATTCTTAAGTATTGGGGTCTTGTGCACTGATCTCGGATTGTGCAGCCTCGACTACTGGTGGTGTTTCAGCTTCGGTAGCAATTTCGTCATCTATTTCTTGAATAGTCTGATCCATGCTCTTCTCTATAGCGAGAACCTCGGCCTCGGGTGTCATAGTTCTCTTCGGCGAGGTGCTCTTGGAGACCTCGTCTCCGTCCTCCTCAGTCAGATCCAAAATTTGATCATTCAGAGTTGGGGACTTGGCCCCGACAACAACCTCAGTGCCAGCTCCCTCATCAGCATCCTTGGTGTCAGCCTCTTCATCTTCCTCTTCCTCCTCAGACTCGACGGAAGACGGAGGCAAAGGCACGTTGAGTCGGCTTATGTCACGAAGGAGTGAGTCCTCGAGGACGGACAACTCCTTTAGGGCCGCCATCCAGCTGAGATAATAGCCCTTGTTATAAGCTAGATTGAGTTGATGTTTATATTGATCGCGGACTGTGGCTTGCCCCTCTTGAAAAGCCTTCTCATGACTGCCTTTATCTTGGCATCCTTTGATTCCAAGGCCTCAGTAAGTTTGGTATCAGCTTCGGCTGCTCTGACTTCAGCGGCCTGAGCTTTAGCCTTGGCCACTTCGCAGCAACCTTAGCAGCTTCGACTTTGGCCTCGGCTTTGTTCTGAGCATTTTTGGCATCTTTTGCTTTGTCCTGCAATCTCTGAGGTGGGTCTCAGCTTCGTTGAGTAAAGCAAGGAGATGTGAAGCTTCCTACATCTTCTTGACATGGTCTTTCTTCACTATCTCGGCCTTGACTGCATAGGAACGGGCATGCTGGATAGCCTATAAGAAAATGAATAGTTAGAAAAATTAGCTAAGTAAAGGAACTGAAAAGTGAAAACTGTAAAGAACAAGTTAAGAAACTTACCAAGACTGCATCATCATAGCAAAGTTCTTATATTGATTAAATAAGGCAAGCTGGTTCATGTCGGCTGGAAGGAAAACGGCTATGGAGAACATAGCGCTGACTTCAAGGATCTCGACTGCGCTATCGTTGGCTTTGAGGGGCCTGTCACCAACTAAGACCTTGGGCGCCCAAGTGTCGTCGAGGTGGATTGTAATAACCCTCATCACTGATTACCGATTAATTACTGATTACTGCTAAACTGAGACTGATTAAGATGGAAAATTGAATTGATTGATTATATCTGTTTAATTATACATCTATATGTTGCCTGTTTGATTAACTATTCACATTCTATGTTTTAAACTGCTAATTGAAGGCCTTATCGGCGGCCGAATATGAAATCGATTGATGTTTTATGATCATTAGAATTTATGTGATTTTATGGCATATTCAGTTAAAAAGTGATTTGGTATGATTAAATTAGATCAAAATGAGCTAAATTACATAAGTTAGGTTTTCTACAACTTTGCCATTGTGAGTGGGCCACTATCTAAGCACATTAGAGCCTCTTACACTCATTCATACACATTTCATCAGCTCATTTTCCTTGTCCTCACCGAAATAGAGAGAGAGGGAGAGAATTAAGAGGGAATTTGGCTACATCTTGTTGAATTGAAGGAATTGAAGAGTTCTTTGCAAAATTGATCTTGTACATCCTGAACTACAAGACTTAAGGTAGATTCATTGCCTCTTGTTTATGTTTTGAATCGATTCTTGCATGGTTTTGAGCAAAGTTGAAGTCTAGAGCCAATTTATGGCTCAAATTGTTGAATTGGAGCTTAATTGTTGCATGCATGCATATATATTGAAGTTTTGAGGTTGGAGTTCATAATTCCTCACATGCATGTTCATAATTTTACATTGGACCATGATTTCATCTTGTTTTTGGAACAATTGGCTCATTAGAGCAAGTGTTTAAAGCTTGAAAGTGGTTTAAATTCATGCATGTTGCATTGAAGTTATGTTCAAGGAATTTGGTTTGAAAATCATGTTGAATTGAACTACCTTTGGGCCTTGATTTTACAAATTGAGCTTTGAAATATGTTATACTATGGGTTTTGAGGTGTTTTCCAGAAAATGGGCCCAAAAGGATCGAATTTGATGCATTAAAACTTGATTTGAGCTCGGAAGTTCAAATCTGGAAATTCCAGATTTTGAACTCCCGCTCGAGCGGGGAAAGTGGCGCTCGAGCGGGAAATTCGTGCTCCCAGCACTTTACACTGTTTTGATGTCCGCTTGAGCAGAATAATTGACGCTCGAGTGGGACCTTGTGTCTCACGCTCGAGCGGGTGTCGAGCGCCCGTCGAGCGTGATTTTCACACATCCAGTACTTTTGCAAAACATGCCCTGTTTTGCAGAACGCTCGAGCGGGAAAGTCTACGCTCGAGCGGATACCTTTGTCTGCATGTCCACTCGAGTGGGGAAACCTACGCTCGAGCGGGAACTCTGTTTTCTAAATATTCTGAAAATGTTTTCTGTATGCATCTTTGCATCCTCATCCCATCCTAGGAATTCTTAGGCCTAGTTTAAGGCATCTTAATGAGGATATAGATGTAGAACCACACCGAGGCAAATTAGGGATTAAGTTATTATTTTTCCCAACTGTGTAGCTTAGGGTATGTTCAATCTGTAACTGTGTAGGGTTGGCATCTGGGGACGCGCTCTAGCTTTACTGTAACCCAAAACTCTGTGAGTAACAACTGTGTAACGATATGTTCAAAAATGATTATCTTCTGAACAACTGAACTATACTGTTTCTGAATTGATTACTGTTAACTGAATAAATGTATGTCCTCTATTCTGAACTGTATTGTGGCATCCTTAGCAACTACTGTTTACTGTTACTGTTACTGTTACAGAGATCTCTGTCGGTTCCCTCGTTGGAGCCACTACTGTTTACTGATTGATGGCCATCATTGACTGTTTGGTCTTTTAAGACCTACTGTTTACTGTAATGCTATGCTAATAGATGTACCACATATGACTGAATGACTGATATACTGAATCAATGAACTGTTTTCATTAAAGTAAGGACATTCATTCTTAACCTCTTTACGCATTATGTTGTTCATTGGGCTTTAGCTCACTGCTCATATATATATGTAGGTGTACAGGCACCAGACCGGAGCTAGGAGCGTGGGTTAGACTCCCTTTTTGTCAAGCCAACCACTGTGCCTCACTGCGAGGTTTCGAGCCTGTCAAGCTACGGCTTAGGGGTGTTTTAATTTCCCCCGTCTGTCTCTATATCTCTTCTATAATAACTGTATAGAACTGTACTGTACTATTTAACAGGGATTAGGTCCCTGTTCTGATCGACTATAAATGTTGTACATACTGTTTTGTACTATTCATGTATATATGTATGGGAAATCTTTTTGCATACAGACTCACAGCTTGTTGGACATTGTTTATTTATTGTTTTGGCTTCAGCCATGCCCCTGTACTCTGTATTACTGTCTTACTGTTAAGTAGGCCTTCGGTAATCTCGGATTACTGGCCGGTTACGGTGCTAAACCCATAGGGGCGGGTTTGGGTCATGACATGGATGTTGGTCCTATCCTCTGTGCTCTCAGATCTCAACTTTTTTGGCAGCAGCCCTTCAGATGATTCGGCCTCGGCAAGCCTCTTCTCGGATTCAGAAGGCCTCTTCTCGGCCTCAGCCAATTTTGAGATTGGCAAGGTATCTTTAGAGTCAGAGATGATGTTGGTATGTTCGCTTTTGCCCTAGGCTTTTTCACTCTCTTTTGTTTGGGTTTTTGCTAGGATTGAGAAGCAGAAAATTGAACAACGATAACGCCTGGTATGTCGGCTAGCAGATCTTTGACCACGGCTTGTTTATCCCCTATTTCCTCGGATGTGGTGGCAACAGTTACCCCAGTGCCAAATCTAATGGCAGGAAAAGCAATGGGCGGATTGGAGAGATCGTAGGCCGACGTCTCTAAATCTCGGTGCCTTCTGCCAGCAAGAGAGTTTGGAGGACAACGACAACATTGGCGTTGCGAGGGTGGAATCAGTTAAGCTGGAGCCAATGTTGATGGCTCGTTGATTGGATCAGAGGTTGAGGCCTGGTTTGGCTTGGGTGAAGATATAACTGGTGGAGTGGACGCGGAAAGTGGAGTCTGGCTTCTTCTGGGAACGTCAGGAAGCGAAGACCAGTACGTCGGCAAATAGGTCAACAGAATAGGAGCCTTACGTTTTGCAATTGGCAAATCTAGGAGTCGTATAAGATCTCGGCTCGAGATGTAAGACTACTGAAACGATTTGCTCAGCTGAGGAAGAGTTGTGAGAATAAAAAGAAAACACACATCAAAACAAATAACAAAAATACATTGCCAAGTGTTAACAGAAATGGAACAATGGGATGACTAAGTTCTTACCCTCGTCTTCCCTAAAGACTCCTCGAAGGAGACGGTAGAGATGAAGATCGCCATCTGGTGCGAATTCTCAGTTTCCCGAGACAATCAAGTAATCATCTCCAGCGCCTTTATTGAAGTCAGGGAGGTCGGCTATTAGTTTGTACTTGGTGGATCTGGGCTTGAGGTAGTAAGTGTAGCTGCTTTTGGATTTGGGACCACACATGCTGTAGCAGTACTAAAGGTTGTACAGGGTTATCCTAGTTTTTTCTCGGCGTGCCAACTCGGCGACACCGTTGATGACCCTAAAAGTGTTGATTGCTAGTTGCATGGGGTTAAGTTTGTAAACATGGATAACTTCCCTAAAGAAGATGTCAAGGGGTGTAAACACCCCATTTTAACCGCCCTTAAGACTTGGGCGCCTCACTTTGAACACTCGATGATGAAATGTTACACTGTGCAATCGTTCAATTTCTTTAGCAAAAGGCTTTGGTTTCAAGCTTTAAAACCTAAACCTTGCACCCCATTTGAACCACAAACTTATTTTTTTCAAGCCTAACCACTTAGAGAAGAGCTGGCCAACAAGTAACTGGCAGACCATTTTTGATGGACTGGTCGTATCTCTTCATGGTCGGCCGGCCATGTTCCATGTAACAGATATTTTGACAGCTGCCAATTGTCCCTATGCCCATGCCTTGCACCAGCTATCTCTTTACAGATATTTCCAATGTGAGAACATGTTTTTCTACAAATACAAGGCCTCCCCTCATGGTTTGGGGTTAAAATTTTTTGGCCAAGAGCTATAACTTGTTCAACACACTTCCCTCATCTCTTGCAATATACATACACCATGCATACACCTTACAAGCTAGAACTTGAAGCTTTGGCTAAGATTTGTGAAGATAATTTCAGCCTCTTGAGAGTGCTCAACTTGTTATTTGTGAACTAGGAAGCTCTTCTCCTCTTTAAAGGGGTAATCTTTGAGCTTTTGTACCATCTTTTCTCTCTCTTTTCTTTGCCTTTTCATACTGTTTTCAGAGTGTTTTAAGGCCTGAAATATGTGATTTAAAGTCACAAAAAAGAGGATGGGTTAGCCACCCTTCCTTAGACTTGTTGGTTGGTTGAAACCCCTTGGTTTTTGTAGGAGCCAGAAAAAAATATATATCAGCTTATTGGGGCTAACCCAAACAAGGCCTACATTGGGCCTAGCCCAAACAAATATCACACCCTCCCATCTATATAAAAGAGGGGGCATCCTAAGTGAAGATATTTTCAACTCTCTGCCAGATAGCACACAAACACCCTTCTTTTTTTCATCTTCCTTCTCTGATTCCGGGGCTAACTTTACCATTGGAGCGTCTCCGGCTGGCAACCCCGGTTGGGTGGCACTGATCATGCTCATCTTTGCCGATATACATGGACAAAGTTCATATCTTCGTTGGATCTCTACAATCCATGTGAGAGGATATTTCATGGTCTCACAATTGGCGCCGTCTATGGGAAACATCTGCAAGAATTCGACGAAGGAGATGACAAACACTACACTTAAGATGCTCAGATCATCATTACACATTACTAAAAACAAGACCCACGGTTAATCCTATCCTTTTCCTCTTTGTTTAAATTTATTTTTGAAATTCAATATTGCTATCTATATGCATATACATACACACAGATATATCTATATATATATATGTATACATTTATGCTCATAGATTTGGTCCAAACATTTGTTTAATATCTATCTTAACATTCCCTCTAGAAGAGTAGTCGGCACATATTAGTTGGATTTAATTTTGCGTTTTCATTTTCTCTCTCTAAAAATGGGTTTCACACTTTTCTTGGTGAAAGCATCTTTTCAGCATTACTAACGGGTTTCTCGGCCAAGTTCATATATGGTCTATCCATTTATTTATTTATTCTTTGTTTCTCAAACTTATTTTGGAGTTGGTTGTTAACATGTACGCACGTGTACTCATGCTAAACAAGTTGGTCCTCACTTTTTCTCTCTCTAGATGAAATTGACATAAACAAGGCCATGAAATATTATAACAAGTAAGTTAAAATGTTTTACTTCATAATTTGTGAGAGTATGAGGCAATCTATACTGTGACTCTATTCATAATTTTACTTCATAAATGTCGTTGATGCCCAAAAAAATAAATAAATAAATAAATAAAAAATAAAAATAATGAAGCAAAACTTCAGCAATCTTTCAGCTAATGTGGTTGCCTAGTAATTTCTATATTTCTGTTTAGTTAAATTTATTTTTATGTAGTTTACTTCTTGAGATTATGAGAACACAATCAGCCTCATACACAATAAGTTCGGCATGTCATAGAGACCAACACCACAAAGCTCGGCACTGCTCCTTAGTATAGCACCAACACCTCGATTTCATTGCTTGGCGGTTTAGTTCGGCATCAAAACCAACCATCTTGCCAAGCCAAGCTATTCGGCAAACTACCGTTGAAGTCAATAACATGGAACCTTTATTCTTTTCTCTTTATAATTGTTGTCTTATAGTATGATTTCTATATACATATATGCTTACAACCTTCAATTTAATTAAAATGTTATGCCTTGCTAGAATATGTTTACCGATATAGAGTTCATTACTCCACAATTTCTCTGATGGCCGACCAAGTGATATCAAAGAGAAAAATTCAAGAACTGTTGTCCAATTGTTTCGGCATGCTAAGAGACGCCGACTAGTGTTTTGGCAAGCCAAGAAGGTGTTGATCGGCACCAACAGTTGGGTCAAGCTCAGCAAGCACCAAGAGGATGGTCGTGGAAATCGAAGTATTGCCAACACAAGTGATTAAATTAACCAACTGCAAAGCTGATTGACGACACCATTGTCATGTGTAGTCGTAGTTTATACGCCATCAAGTTCATGAGTTTAACAACAACAGAGCTATTCGGCAATTCAACAAAGTTACTCGGTAGCTCTATAACCTCGAGCTCTATTCTTTGGCAACGAGAACGGCTTGAATTTTCACTATTGAGTGCATAGCTAACAACGTAAACCACCAAGCTCTTTTACCGAGTACATTGTTCGGCAAACCCAAAAAGCATAGTGAAGAATTCAAGAGATTGCATGGTGGGTTAAGCCATAGATAACATTGTTCAGCTCATTGATTACTCGGCAGTAAAGCAACATTATTTGGCTAACATTATTCCACATTACACAACAATAGATTCGGTTAACATTATTCCGCATTACTTGGCAATAGAAAACCTTATTTGGCAAACATTTTTGGCAACATTATTCGCTCATCGATTACTCGGTAGTAGAGCAACATTATTCGGCTAACATCATTCCGCATTACTCAGCAATAAAAAACCTTGGCTAACATTTTCGGCAACATTATTCGCCTTATTGATTATTTGGCAAGACTATTCAGCCACGCATGCGACGCTCCACATCATTGGATATTCTCAGCAACCAACTACGCAATATTTCCTGATGCTATTATCTCGGCATCGGCACAGAACTAGTATCTCGGCTTGCCGAAATCCACAACACATAATACCTAAGGATTCGCGTCAACTCAAGGAGTCCAAATCCACCAACCCAACGAGCCAAAAAATGAAAATTTTGAAGCTATCAAACTCAAGTTTTATACCAGGGTGAAGTACTCATTGAGATGAGTCCAACGCAACCAACCGCGTCGAAATCGGAGCAAAAACGAAGCCGTATGAGCCGAACGAACTTTGCCGAGCAATTTCACTTTAGCTGGAGTAGACGACCCAAAGTTGGCACATATGAGAAATTATTCAGTGCATTGCGGCTAAGTTATATCCTATCACAATCAAGTTCCAATATATATCTTGCCGAATACTAACAAATGGATCTGTAGGGGCCAAGGGATTAAGAGCAACTCAGCAAAATAAGAGCAATTATTCACTGCTTCATGGAGCACAATTCTCAACCGATCTGAGCCATCAGCTCTACTTTTGCTACTACTATTTAGTTTGATTATATTTAAGTCAGATTACAGTGATCCAATGGTCATTTCCAACTATTTGGAGCCTTCTAAACACATCTGTATGGTTTGATTTTGCAAATTCTGAGTCGCATATTGTAGACGTCCCCAAACGCCCCGGGAGGGTGAGTGCCATTCGGTTCATTTTTGGGGTCACTACAGCTCGGACTCTCAAATCGTCACGGTTCTTAATCTTGAACCAAAGAGTCCAAATCCGGCAAATCGTTTTGAGAAACAGATTTTTTGAAAAGAAGTGCCAAACATGGACTGCTTTGCCAGATACAGAGTCGCTACCTAAATATTTTAAAATGGGAGAATTTAGGAAACCCTGACTCGGTGCCGAAGGCCACATGTCCGTCATCACCGGAGTTGTCTCGGCTCGGGAGCTAGGGTACGATCGGGGAAGGTCAGCTATGAGCACCCCCTCTCGCCCGATCCGAAGATCGGCCTCTACTAACCGTGATATCCGTTTTTGAAAACATTATGTGTTCTTAAACCAATTATTAGCCTAGCATTACTATGTATGCGCCGCAGCAAACAAGTATAGACTAGATTGCCTAATTTGGAAATAAGCATTGCATATCCGTTTGTTTTAGAAAACACCTTTGGAATTTGCTACTCGTAAGTAGGCTAAAATACGGATTTCAACGAGTTTTCCAACTCAAGCAACCCAACCTTCACCCTCAGGCATTCAAACAGTAATATCACGTAAGCATTTAGCCACATCGTAAGCATGCTATTATGGCAACATTCACACGCATGCGAGATGCTAAAGCATAAATACTTACATTGTACTCCGTGCCAAAACAATAAACTAGTTAGCAAACATGCATGTTCTAGTTCATGTTAAGAATGGCTAATGCATCGCATACAAAATGTCATTAGATAGGCTCGGCTAGTCTATGAATGACATGTGAAGATGCACAAATAACATGTATTCAATTCGAAATTTGAAGTACAAATGCAGTTAGCATGATGTACCGAGCCTGGTGCATGCAAAGCAAATGTATGAATGCACGCATGCATTGCATAAGGTATGCTAATTTAAACGTGCCCTAATACTAACCATCAAAGCAGGTAAATAAGAAGGAAGAAAGAAGTGGGGATTGGAAGACATACACGCCACTCACCACACTTATTACAAATTTGCCTCGCTCGGAGACCGAATAAATATTACAAATTAATTAACTACGCAAGCTAATTAATTATTACAAATTTCTTAATCAGCTAACAAACTAATTAAGCTAGGAAAACAGAAAACCGCCCCGGGGGAAGCGCTCGATGCAATGCATGCTCGATCCTGCTCGGAAATACACCGCCATGCATAGGCTGCCTCTGTTTTCCTTCCTTTACTCCTCTGGAGGTTGTCAAACCTCAGGACTGCTTCCTTGGACATCGGGGAACACCACCGGCTGAATGGAATTGCCACCGGCAGTGGGGTGTGGCCACCGGCCATTGGTGAAGCTATTCGCAGAGAAGGGATTGCGTACCTGGGAACTGATGCCGTGGTCAAAAGTGTTCCTGTCAGAATCTGCAATTGACGCAACTCAGGGGCAAGGCAAAGCATGGTAGCATTACAAGGCATATATGCACCATCATGATCCCTATCATGTTTGTGATCAAAGGCATGTGTCTCGATTCTCGGACGGCACAATCACGGCATTTCGTTGTCAAAGGTCAAGAGTGCAACTTTCATGTCAAATGAAATGCAAACCATACAAACAAACCAAGGCCCAATTCCCATCACCAATTCAAGGAACAAGGCATGTATGCAAGATGCAATGCAACCTAGACATACAAGCTAAGGATGCAACATGGCATGGCAAGACATTTATGCAAGCATACAAGCAAACATGAGGCAATACCAACCAATGAAAAGGTGGTCTAAAACATGATTTGGGCAGCTCTAAATAGGCCAAAACAGTAGCCAAAGTGACCAAAACAAGGGACCAAAATACACATACACGCATGCACATGTTAAGGCCCAAATGCTTAAGCATCAAAGGGCTATTTCTAAGCACATTTGAATGAGGCAATCATGGACAAATAGCATGCAAGGTAAGCATTGTAAATCATGTTAGGATGATGTCAAACCAAGCAACAAGATAGGCTAAACATTAGCATGCAAATGGTCCAAGTACTTGAAGCAAGTCAAAGGGGCTTGAACCATGACCAAGCCAACCAAGCCTCACAAGGCTAAGGGGGCTTAGAATAGGTTCAAGGCAGACCTAGACCATGCAAAGGGGACCCCCTAGATGGCATCTAAGTGGCTCAAAAAACAAAGGCATGCAATGGCCAAAACATGGAGCATACTACACAAGCTTTCAAAGCATCAAAGATGCGTCCAAGCTAAACATATAGGCATGCAAATGGGACTGAAATGACATGGTGGATGGTTCCAAATCACCAAATCAATGCAAAAATGTCATGCTATACACTCATACACTTAAGGCCAACAAGCCGGAATGCAAAGGGGCTATACTAAGCATGCCAAATCCGACCCAAACAATCATGGACAGACCTAAAACATGGCAAAATAAGCACAAAACCTTCACAAGACTAAGCCTAAAACATGCTAGAACTAAGGCTAACAACCAAAGGCATATTAAGGCAATATCATGGCATTACATGGTAGGTATGCTAAGCATGCATGGTGTACCAAAACCAACAAAAAAAAGAGGTATAATATGACATATTAAGCACAAAAAACAGCCAAGGCATGGTCAACATGAAGCTTAGCTAGATGCTCCCTCAAGAGGCCAAAAATGGTCCGTTTCAAGGACAACAAGGAGAGGGGATGGCCCTCCCCTTTTGGAGACTACAAGGCACCATCTCCACCACTGAAATCCCTCAAGATTTCAGTGGTGAAGAGGCCCAAACACCAAAGTCTTGAAACTTGCTCAAAATGGCTCAAAATGGGTCCTTTCAAGGCCTAAGAGGGGTCAAACACCCTCAAACCACAAAACACTCTTAATAAACAATCAAGACGGCTAAAAAACAGAACTTTTTTGTATTATACACTAAGCACAAAAACAGTTCAAAAATAGGTAAAAACAAGATGTAAAAATGGGGTAAAAAGGGGTAAGATTCTCACCCATGAAGACCTCTTCAACAATGATGCTCCAATGGCCCTCCTTGGCTTGAATCCAACACCAAAACACCAAAAATCAGCCCCTTAGAACCTCAGGAGCCAAAGGAAGGTGAAACACTAGGTGTTTGTGTGCAATAGTATGGACTAAAACACCTAGAACACAAAGAGAGAAAAAGAGAGATAGGAGATATGTATGAACCCTAACCCTAAAACCAAAGCTTCTCTCTGTCTTTTCTATCTCTAAAATGTCTCAAGTGTCTAAACCTAAAGCCAAGAGACAAGGATTCTCTTTATAGAGGCTTTTCTCTTGTAAAGCTTACAAGACAAGCTTCTAAAGAGGGAGATCCCTCCATACAAAGCAAGACAGCTGTCTTAAAATATCTGCAAAAGCAGATGCACAGTAGTCGGCCGGCCAACAATGTCATTTTGACAAAATTGAGTGCCGACCGACAACAAACAGTGCCGACCGGCAACAAAAAGTGCCGATGGCAGCAAAAAGCAGCCAGTGACCTCTAGCCACTGCCGGTGGTGTGTGGGGATGCCTCACGAAGCATTCCCTGCCCTTCCAAGGCAAAACACAAGTGTTTGGTGCAAAACCAGACACTAAATAGTCGAGTTCGGAGATCCTGAGGCAAGGCGCGCGAGCCGAGACCTCCGGGAACTCCAAACGAATACAAGCATGGATAATCACCGAGTGTTCCAATGGTGACGTCCAAGTCTTGAGGACGGTCAAAAATGGGGTGTCTACAGTTGCCCCTCTTGACAGAACGCAAAAGTCATAACAATGACGGGAGTGAATGTCAAAGCCCAGAGACGACCCATTTTTGACAAGGCCGAAGACTCAGACAAACATGCAAGACAAAACAAGATATGCGCCTGAAGGCAGGGGCAAAATGCAAGACAATGCACAGAGCCGAGCATAACTTATGATCATGCAAAGAAAGATGTAACGAAGCACACATGCGACAATTTTAAGCTAGCAAACACCAAACTACACTACAATGCAGAAATGATGCAAGAGAATTATGCAATTCTCGATACTTCTCACTCGGAGGATACAATACCTGTGCGGCTCGTCTGGTTGCACCAGCCTTAAATGAACCGTACATACAATATCGTGCCTGTAAAGAAAACAAACTTAACAGGTACAATATTGTTAGCAGCATGCATGACAATGCAAAAATGGATGCAAAATGATATGCAATATATACAAAACAATGTATAAACAATGCAAATGAAGATGCAATGTAATTGAAATAATGCAAACTACATGCAAGGCAATTGAATCACGATCCAATCACGAGTGGTTCGAGACCACACCTATGTCAAATAGATTGATGGAGGTAACAAGTCTGTCTACCATAGAACGGTCAACTGAACTATGAGCATTGTAGACAGAACAAGTATTGGGGGGGGAATTGACATAAGTGGGGAAACGACCCGTTGGAGAAAGGACAATGATCCTAATGCCGGATGCAAAAGTTACACTACAATGCAATATATATATATATATGGATATGCTGGGGAGATAGCAATGGACATGGCACGCGGGCCAAACCAAATCTTGCCTAGGAAAGGCATCCATACATACAAGCCATGTGTAACACAGAAAAGGTGCCGCAACCCTCAAACCAACATACCAGCGTGGAATAGGCGCGTACACATGCAGAACTGTGCTTTAACGTGAAAAGTAAGGGCACATACCAGACCAAGCTCAACGTGGAAAGGCGCAAGCCATAGATGGAGGGTGGTGTAATCGATGCATGCAAACTACAATGCAATATTTACAAATATGCAATGGAATGGATATTTACAAAATGTAGTATGATGCGATCTACTAGGGGGAAATGCAATGGATGCATGCAAGCTATAATGGAAATGCATGACAATGCACTATGATGCAATGGCTATGATTGTAACTTTCCCTATCTTACCAACAGGGCGATATACTAGGTTGGTTCAGCATCCAGAACTGAGGCGCCGACATTCTGCCTCAATCTATGGGGCTTCCATACAGATTTCAAGCGAAGGGTACACCCTTGGGTATTTAAACCAGACTTTAGTCTCGGAACTCCCGAACCTTTGCGTTCTAGGCATAAGCCGTTCGAACTCTAGTTTCCACCGTCCTAGTTGGTCTTCTAGGAACTCACCACAAACATAGGCAGGTGGCCTCACCAGACCACCGAAAGTCGTTCGGGCACGACAAACACCAAAGGAATTGTACCTTCAGAGGATTTAGGGTCTCCTAGACCGTGCGTGTTTAAGGTCTCGCCAGACCACCAAAAGTCGTTCGGGCACGACAAACACCAAAGGAATTGCACCTTCAGAGGATTTAAGGTCTCCTAGACCGGGATGCAAAATGTATGCATGACAATGCATGTGTTTTTTTTTTTTTTGAAATGCAAATGATGTATAAAATGCATGTTGCATGGAATGCGCGACAACACGTGGCTTAAGATATGCATGACAATGCAAATGGACTGTGCACCTCAATGCACTAAAGGTCTTGCACTTTCCGAGGATTTAAGGTCTCCTAGACCGGATAGACCTGTGGCTTAAGACATGCCTGGCAATGCAACCGAACTGCACACATCAATGTGCCGAAGGTTTTGCACCTTCCAAGGGTTTAAGGTCTCCTAGACCGTGCGTGTTTAAGGTCTCGCCAGACCAACGAAACATGCAAAACAATGCAAGAATGAGGCACGCATGCTAATGCTAATGACGACACACATACCAGCGAAAATGTGACACGCATGCCGATGCAAATGAAGCATGATGCAAGATGATACGAATGAGACACGCGTGCCTCGTAAGATGCAAAATGATACGAGTGTGACACGCATGCCACACGGAATGCAAAATGAAACAAATGAGACACGCATGCCTCATAAGATGCAAAATGATACGAGTGTGACACGCATGCCACACGGAATGTAAAATGAAACAAATGAGACACGCGTGCCTCATAAGATGCAAAAATGATGAAGTGTGACACGTATGCCACACGGAATGCAAAATGAAACAAATGAGACACACATGCCTCATAAGATGCAAAAATGATACAAGTGTGACACGTATGCCACACGAGATGCAAAATTTTGAAAATTGGACTTATACGCTACGCGGAGCCGGTTTGTGTTCAAAACAACGCAATGTACTAACAAGTACAAGCGAGGTGCGCAAGATAGCGCGATAGGATACATGCAAGATGTAAGTAAGGTGCACAAAACAGTGCAATACGGTGCGCAAAATAGCGCGAGTGATTTTGAAATGCACAAAACAGTGCGATGCGCTAAACAGCGCGATTGAAATGCAATGCACAAAACAGTGCGATGCGCTAAACAGCGCGAATGTAAACTGCACAAAACAATGCGATACGGTGCGCAAAATAACGCGAGTGATTTTGAAATGCACAAAACAGTGCGATTGATTTGCAATGCACAAAACAGTGCGATGTGCTAAACAGCGCGATTGATTTTGAAATGCACAAAACAGTGCGATTGATTTGAAATGCACAAAACAGTGCGATGCGCTAAACAGCGCGATTGATTTGCAATGCACAAAACAGTGCGATGCGCTAAACAACGCGATCGAAATGCAATGCACAAAACAGTGCGATGCGCTAAACAGCGCGATTGAAATGCAATGCACAAAACAGTGCGATGCGCTAAACAGCGCGAATGTAAACTGCACAAAACAATGCGATGCGCTAAACAGCGCGATTGAAAACTGCACAAAACAGTGCGATGAAGATGCGATACACGTGGGGCAACTTCTGAATTTAAAAGGATACAAAAAGGATACACCTTGCACGAAATCGAGTGCCACGCACAAAAGACACGACGCGAGGTCAAAACAGAGGCCGGTTGAGCGTCGGAGATGCACTTTCTTGCACTTTCTTGAGCTATGAAGACCAAAAACTTCTCACATGGCCTAAGCAAGGTTGTGGGAACACCACCGGCCGGGAGGGGAGGTCACCGGCTGTCCACCGGCTGCAAAATAACTCCATCGGCACGATATACTGCCGGCCGGCACAAAACACTGCCGACCAGCAAAAAGTTGCTGAGTCGGGGCAGATTCAACATTTCACATCGGGTGTTTTAAAATAGGGTTTCAAACCCTATTTTTCATTTCCTCTTCCGCCGAAAACTCACACACTCTCTCTCTAGAGTGTTTTTCTCTCCTCTTTCGCCCGTTTCTTCGCGTTCTACGCCCGTTTTGTCGTCAGATTCGCGATTTCCTTCACGTTTCAGACATTTTCAACCGAACACATCTTTGTTTCGGTGCCTCGTTTGGCGTTCCTGTCTTTTTGGGGTTTGTTCCCCTTGCTTTTCTCTTGATTTCCGTGCCCTTTCACATCCCGGCCTTTCCGGCCATTTTCGACTTTCTCGGGAGTTGACCTTTCGATTGACTCTTCGTATTCTAGCCCGGTTTTTCTTCCTCCAGCTATTTTCTCATCATTCTCGACATGGCGGACGACATTCCACGCGGCGGGACTCCCCCGGACCATGAGATGGATCCCGGGGTCGAGCTCCTACCTTTGAGCGGTTCGACCCGGCGACCTACCGGCCGGCGATCCATGTTCTGCCCCCCGACGGACTCCGCCAGTTTCGGAGCTTCGAGAGGCACGTGCCACCCGAGCTATTGCTGGGCGAGCCTACCTCCCACCTGTCCTTCGGCACTTCCGAGGTAACTCTTTTCTCTGTACTTTACTTTCTGCAATGTAGGGCACAAAAACTGTCGTAGCTTATTTATGCTCTTTAACTGCTTTAGTTCGATATGCCGTATACCGTAGTTGAGTGTAAACATACACACAACTGATATCTGCTTGAAACTGACACATGCACACACACTGCACTGGCCCCGAATCACCCAAACACACTGTATTTCACTGCATACATATTGGTACCCAGCATTTGCTTGAATCCGTAAAACTATGCACACATGCTATACTGTAATGAACCACCCGAACACGCTGACGCATCACACGCTGTAGTTCACTATAAGCACACTGGCACCCGGTATTTGTTTAAATCTGTTAAACTTGCACGCATGCTACATCTGTATGCTTCTTAAAACTGCATTTTGAATGTTGTTTTGCAATTGTTATCTTCTGTTTACAGGGAGATTCCCATACCATCCGCGGGTATGGGAACACTGGCGCTCGGGAGTGGTACGACGAGCTCCCTGACGCGGTCCGTCGCATAGTGGACCAGGCGGGCTTCGGCGCCTTCTGCCGAGGACTCTCCAGGCTTACCACATGCAGACCTCTCCTCGCCGCTCTGGCGGAGAGGTGGTGGGACACCACCGATTCATTTCACTTCTCCACAGCAGGGGACATGACGATGTCCCCTTACGATTTCTCGATGCTCACAGGCATCGGGGTAGGGGGTGATCCGATCCCCTTTGATATCGACATGGATGAGTAGACTGCCGCTCAGGTCCATCTGCTGGATGAGGCGCCACCTCTTGCTCGTCCAGGCTTTGTCCGGTATTCTTGGTTTGAGGTGCAGTTTAGAGTCCAGCCCACTCTCATTGATGCAGATCCGATGACCCCGGAGGCCGTGGAGAGGTACGTTCGCGGCTTCTTCATGCTCTTATTCGGGACGACCATCTTCGCCGACCGGGCGAACACTGTGCCTCTCTGCCTTCTCAGTGCACTGGTGGACGTCCGAGACATCCTCCATTATGATTGGGGTGGCGCCGCTCTGGCCACTCTCTATGGATACATGAGCTCAGCTTCCCGCGGCAGCGGCCAGTTGCTCGGAGGCTATTGGCGGGCTTGGGAGGTACACTTCTTCTCCGCTTTTCATTTCTACCCTGTATTTTCTGTACTCTGTACACTGCACACACTGTAGTCTGCTTTATACTTGCTGTATACTGTACACACGGCACGCACATACATTTTGCTTTACACTGACTGTACACTGCTCATACTGTACACTCTGCACAATACACTGCACAACACGCGGCTTTGTCATTTCTGCTTTATTCTGTATTTTGCTTTATCTAATAAATGCACTGGTTTTTACCTTGCAGTTGTGGGTTTACGCCTACTTTCCTAGGCTCGCTCCCGTACCAGTCACAGAGACTCCTCTGGTCGTCCCCTTTTCACGTCGCTTTGACGGGAGATGCACCCGGAGGCCACGAGAGACATTCGGCTTTTTCTGCCGATACTTCGACACCATTACCCCCGCCGAGTTATGTTTTACTTACAGTTTATTTAAGCTTTGCCTTTCCGCTGCATATTTCAATAACAGTAGATAACCAACTGCATTGCATTTTCAGATCACCAGGCAGCCTTGGGCTCCTTTGCCAGTTGTGACGCGGGATCGGTTTGCCGATGCCGATGAGACCTCACGTTTTCGGATCTTGTTGGAGGGCTCGGTCTGTCGGGCTTGGTACCTAGGTGAGCGTTTCCTATGCCAGACCCTAGGGTTACCTTAGCAGATAGTCCCGGTTCACCCTCCTGCGGACATGAGGAAGACCGAGAGGCTCACCACCGAGCAGATGGACGATTACACCATCGGTTGGGAGGAGGCCCACTTCAGAGGCATCGGTGACTACCGAGAGTACGTACAGACGTACCTGAAGCGACCTCTGAGCGGCGGCCATCGAGCGGAGGGAGCTAGGCCCGTGGCGCCAGCGGTTGGGGCAGGAGCAGGAGCTGGAGCGGGAGCTTCGAGAAGGGCCCGAGTCCGTAGCAGGGGCGGAGTTCAGGGAGGACGGGGGGCTGGCTGGCCCGCCCTGCCTGCGGTACTGACTTTCTGGGGGCAGGGTGGGGCGACCTATCAGATCCCCTTCGCCCCTCCGCCAGCTGATCACGAGTTCGTCGGTGTTCCCGACTTGCCTCCGGTATGTATTACTGCATTTTTGTACAGTCATTTCATTTCAGTTTATTTGATATTCCACAGAATATTGATGCATCTGATATTTTTGCAGGCTTCTTCTGCGTATACCCGGCAGTCATTGGAGATGAATGCCTCCATGATGGGGATGCTCCAGCGGACCTTTGATCTCCTAGCCCTCTACAGCATTCCGGTATGTTCTTCTGACACTGGCCTCAAACCATTCATACACTGCTTCACATAATCTGATGCACGGCACAACACCTGATACACTGATCTCACAGCATCTGACACACTACACTCATTGCATTCTGCACTGTACTCTGCATTCTGGACTGATAAACTGCTCACGGCATCCACACACTGTACTCATACACTGCATTCTGCACTGTTAAACTGCCCACGGCATCCACACACTGTACTCATACACTGCATTCTGCCACCGTTAAACCTGTCCACAGTATACACAACACGTATCATAATGCATTGCATCGTTTAAACTGTCCACAGATATACACACACTGTACTATTACACTGTATTTTTGCCCGTTAAACTGTCTACAGTTTTATACTGATGCATTTCCCTTCTTATGTACCTTTTGCAGCTCCTTTCCAGCATTCCTTATGGCAGGAGTGCTCCAGCTGGACCTTCCCGTCCCGCCCGATGGGAGAGATGAGGGGGCAGAGTATTCCCCGCTTCCAAGGCGGGCGCAACTCATGTGGGAGTAGCTCGCGAGCTCATGTCCCGGATGATGCATGATGAGGGGTCGAGGAGTTAGGAGGCGGAGGCAGAGGGGAGCGAGTCATCGGAGCGAGGGAGACCGGAGGCGTTCCTAGCTCGGGCTCTTGACGACGGATGCTTGTGAGCTCCTGGACCTCGTAAGGTAAGAGGACCAGGACAGGATGATGGCCCTTGGAGTCGCTTGACACTTGGTTTTTGTTTGTTTTCTTCTTTTCTTGTACTTTTCCTTTTTGATAGCAGGATACTTTGTACGCCGCGGAGATTTTGTTTGACTCAAAAACTTTGTTACTTGAAAGAGATGTATGAAATGAAAAATTTGCTTAAAAAAGTGTTACATTTACATATCTCACTGTATTGTATCGCATTCCAATCATGTACACCTCAATGTAAATGAATTGATTGGTTGTCTGAAAATGAACACTTGCACTTGTTAAATCAATCAGATACAACAGCCAAAGCAAAAATAAACGCAAGCAGCCCACTGCCGATTCCTGGAACACAAGCTTACTTCTGTTGGGATTATATCTGCATACAGCCCATAACACAGCATTCGGTTCATTTGCACACAGCAAACTTTAACAAAGCCCATCTGAAAGACGGAGCTCAAGACGAACCGGTTGGGTGAAACATGCTCCAATGTAGAGAATGGCACAGCATTCTGGGTATAAAACCAATTCTTAAATTAAATGAGGGTTGTTTAATCGGGGAGTATCGAGCTACAACTGAAACACGGGGAGAGACTCGATCAAAAAGTACACGACCCTAAAACACAACGGACAGCTTCGAAAAAGACCCTAAAAACAAAAGGTTTTGAGATAAACAAAACAAAAGACAGGACATTACAACAGCGTTAACGAAGACGGGGACTCGGATCACGAGGAGCCAGTTGTCTGGGTATTGCTACCACCCTTTTCTGATTCTAGTGATTCTCACTCATCTACTCTAACTCGGATTTCTCTCTAAAACCCCTTTTCTTCACTTTTTCTCAACTCACACCTCCTCTATTCTCATCGTTCTTTTTCCCGTCCCCCGGGTTCGTTTAATGAACGAATAAGGAAGCTGCTGGTCATGCCCAATGCCGTTTAGCTCCAGGCTATTTCGGCTTTTGGCAGGTATGAGCCGCTTCTTCTGGCAAGTACGTCGATGACGGGGGGAAGACAGAGCGGCTGGACTCAACTGTGCCCTAGTTCATCTTTAAAACCATTTCTTCGTTTGGGTTCTACTAAAAAACAAGTTGATCAAATGAGTTCGGTATAACGTAACTTGTTCGATTTTTGATTTGAAAAAGGCATGGCAAGTCAGCTTAAGCACGAAAATTTTCCTTTTTGGGTCCAGACAATGGTCCAGTTTTTGGGAAAATGAAATAGTTTTCGAAGGAAAATAGTCAACCTCAGTAAAATTTTTCAAAAACTATTTTTTTCAACAGTCAATGCTCAACGGCATTGGAAACTTACTCTTTTGGAGATGCGCAATCTCGGAATCGGAGGCAATGGGAAAATTGCCTGGTTTGAAGGAGTGTGGATAGCAACGGAAAGTTGCCCCTGGTTTTGAATGGCGGCTCACGAACGGCTCATGCAACGGGAAAAGTTTGCCCCTTGTTTGGGATGGTTGCGCAGCAGTCCGCAAAACAGGTTCTTCATTGGCGGTGGTCGAGCTCTTGGACACAGAGATGACGAAGACGGTTATAACCAATATATGGACACAGTCACCTTGAAGGGTGTTGGCCACTGGACTTTGAGGTGAAATTGAAACCATTGCATGGACTGAGACGCTTATGAAAGCGTTGGGGGCTGGACTTCAGGATGAAGTTGCCTACGTATCCCAAACATGGGAATCAAGCCTTACGTAGTTCCGGTTAAGGTACACTCGGGTATTTTAACCTTCACTTTTCAGGCTCTAACTTTTGCCAAGGCGCCCGATGCGGGTTTTCGACCTTGCGAGCTTCTTTTCATTTTCTTTTGTTCATTTCTTTTTCTTTCTTTTTCACATTTTTTCTTTCTTTTCTTTTCTTGCTTCTTTTCTTTTTTGGCTTCTTTTTGTGTTTTTGCTTTTTTGTATTTTTCTCTTGCTCTAACTTTTGCCTGGGTCGCCCTTCCGGGTTTTCGGCCCAGCGAGCCTCTCAAAGGGTAAAAGTGTAACAAGTCCATGCCAAATGGTTTTTGAAGTTGAAGCCTCTCTGTGTCTAGGAGAACGGCTGTTGCACTGATTTGCGGAAGAACCCATCGTGGTTGTTCCACGAGCTTCTTCCGATGAGATCTAATCCTTTGATTCAATTTCGGCGCCTCTTGGCCGAGGGCTGCTTCAAAACTAGCCACATGGGCCTCCTCTGACAGTTGACTGTGGAATGTTCTGAATGAGTTCGAAGTTCGAGACAACATGTCGAATCTTGAGGCTAAGAGCGATCCTAGGCTGCACAATCTCAAGAGCGGTTCCACACAGGTCTTTACAGGGCCGCGTAAAACATTTGTTTTTGAAAGTTTTTAGGAAAGCGACAAATCACTCGTGCCGAAGATAGTGTGGAACCAATCTGGATCAAGCCAGGATCCTTCTCAGTAATCATGCCGACAAGCATGCTTTCATTCATTAAAAGGCTTAGCACACCTCTCTTTCTCTCAAAATGATCAAAATTTTGCAAAACCTGAGGAATTCCTTCCTCTTCGTTTTCATCACCGCAGTGTCCAAAAGGGTTTTTTTTAAACTTAGGCTGATGCAATGAGTTTGGCGCGCAGGAGAGCAGGCGAGATGTACTGTCAGCCCAATCAAATTCTCTGGCACAACTAACTCACACTGAAAGCAAGCATGAAAATGAGATAGCCACAGCTGTTTTATTCAGATTTGTTGGTACAACTGGCCCCTCGGCAGAAACAGACTCAAAAACAAAAATAGGTAATTACAAGACAAAACGGTGTTCGAGGCAACAACCCCAGAATCACCTGGTATTCTATACAAAGGGGAATGACTCGCTACAACAAGACAGACCTTTAAGCAAAAATAGACTGACTCAAGACAAAGAGACAGACTTAACACGAAAGACTGACTCGATACCCAAGCCAGGATTTACAAAGCTAGCGTTCATAGATACTCAAAAATGCGTGCCAGACGCTTCATTCAAAATACATCCGGATGCCGCCCGCAGGTGGTTCACCTTCTGATTACATACTTGCAGTATCTGTGTCCTCAAAATCCAATAACTGGGTGGTAACGGACTTGGCTGAGGTAGGCGGGAGGATAACCTCGTTGTCAATCAAATCTTGCACCTCATGACGGAGGTGGAAGCAATTGTCGGTGGCATGGCCCGTCTGCTGGTGGTACGCGTAGTACTGAGCAGCATCATGCGTTGCGGGGAGATTCTTCGGGAGAGGCCGAGGCTCCAAGGGTTTAAGGTGCCCCCTCTCGGCAAAGATCTGAAGTGCCTTGGACAGAGGCATGTAGAGAGCATGAAAGGTCCTGCGCCCCCGGGGTAGGTACTTTGGAGTCTGAGCGCTCTTACTAGCCGCACAAGCAAAAGGGTCGGCAGGCGCCACCTTAGCTTTCCGATCTTTCCCGGGTGCAGGGGCGGGAACAGGAGGAACTGTCTTGGCATGACGGGGCCTATCCCAATTTTCTGACTGGCTTGAACTATCCTCAGGTGGAGTGGGGAAAGCATCCTCCACAGTTTTTTCCACAGCTGCGGATATCTGTTGCTTGTTCATCCCCTCGGCTTTCAAAGCCTCGACTGCCCACAGCAGTTGTTCAATGGGATCGGCATCTGCCTTCATTTTGTTCTTGCCTCTGGCCTCAGCCTGATCGAGGGTTTGGGTTGATACTGATATGTCATTGCCATAGTTGGAGGCCATCTCCGGTTGGCTAAGTTCGATCACAATTCGCCCCAACAGCGGGGGCTCCTGGGGTACAAAACTCCCGGCATATGGTGCGGCTGGGGGTGAAGCTGACATTCCGTAGGCGAGATCCGCCACAGACCTCTGGAGATCACCTATCATCCCCATCAATTCAAATGTAGTAGGCTCGCGAGCCTGGTATAGCTGGGGGGCCCAGACCGGGTGCGCAACAGGCAACCTGGGTGGATGTGACACATCAATGCTGGCCTCACCTTGCAGGGTGATCCCTTGATCTAATGCGGCTGTCATCACCACGATCTCTTCTGAATTCTGCGTCATCACAAGCCCTGCTGCGGCAAGGGGGAACACTGGCTATTCTGTATCAACTCTCTGACCCCCTGAACTGAAAGGAAAAACATACAGCATTTCAGCCCCAAACGGATCAAACACAGGTGTAGCCGAACAACTGTATTCCACTACTGATCACTGTTCCCCAGAAACCACTGTCCCCAAAAACTGAACCCGATACCCGCAGATAACTGATTCTCATAACTGACACTGATACTGGTGCCCTCAGGTTTGATACTCAAACTTGCAAACTGATATATACTTTCCCTTAGAGCAACATTCTAAAAGCACATAGCAGGTAAAGAGAGTAAAAACACCCCTATATTGGGGCAGGGTTTCCCTGTCCTATTTTGTCAGGAGCTAGGGTTTCACTACGCACACAGCGGTTTCAAACAACCTAATATCGGGTAAGCAACCTGTCCTAACTTGGAATGGTCACTACGGATCCGAACA
>NW_021028582.1:157316-168775 GCF_004153795.1 Camellia sinensis
AAGGCCCAATTCCTATCATCAAGTCAAGGAATAAGGCATGCATGCAAGATGCAATGCAACCTAGGCATACAAGCTAAGGGTGCAACATGGCATGGCAAGGCACTTATGCAAGCATACAAGCAAACATGAGGCAACGCTAACTAATGGCAAGATGGACTTAAACATGATTTGGGCAGCTCTAAATAGGCCCAAAACAGTGGCCAAAGTGACCAAAACAAGGGACCAAAATACACATACACGCATGCACATGTTAAGGCCCAAATGCTTAAGCATCAAAGGGCTATTTCTAAGCACATTTGAATGAGGCAATCATGGACAAATAGCATGCAAGGTAAGCATTGTAAATCATGTTAGGATGATGTCAAACCAAGCAACAAGATAGGCTAAACATTAGCATGCAAATGGTCCAAGTACTTGAAGCAAGTCAAAGGGGCTTGAACCATGACCAAGCCAACCACGCCTCACAAGGCTAAGGGGGCTTAGAATAGGTTCAAGGCAGACCTAGACCATGCAAAGGGGACCCCCTAGATGGCATCTAAGTGGCTCAAAAAACAAAGGCATGCAATGGCCAAAACATGGAGCATACTACACCAGCTTTCAAAGCATCAAAGATGTGTCCAAGGTAAAAATATAGGCATGCAAATGGGACTGAAATGACATGGTGGATGGTTCCAAATCACCAAATCAATACAAAAATGTCATGCTATACACTCATACACTTAAGGCCAACAAGCCGGAATGCAAAGGGGCTATACTAAGCATGCCAAATCCGACCCAAACAACCATGGACAGACCTAAAACATGGCAAAATATGCACAAAACCTTCACAAGACTAAGCCTAAAACATGCTTGAACAAAGGCTAACAACCTAAGGCATATTAAGGCAATAACAAGGCATTACATGGTAGGTATGCTAAGCATGCATGGTGTACCAAAACCAACAAAAACAGAGGTATGTTATGACATATTAAGCATGAAAAACAGCCAAGACATGATCAATACACACTCTAACATGATGCTCCCTCAAGAGGCCAAAATGGGTCCATTTCAAGGACAACAAGGAGGGGGGATGGCCCTCTCCTTTTAGAGACTTCAAGGCACCATCTCCACCACTGAAATCCAGGGGACAACAAGGAGAGGGGGTGGCCCTCTCCTTTTGGAGACTTCAAGGCACCATCTTCACCACTGAAATCCCTCAAGATTTCAGTGGTGGAGAGGCCCAAACACCAAAGTCTCGAAACTTGCTCAAAATGGCTCAAAATGGGGCCTTTCAAGGCCTAAGAGGGGTCAAACACCCTCAAACCACAAACACTCTTAATAAACAATCAAGAGGGCTAAAAAAAAGAACTTTTTTGTATTATACACTAAGCACAAAAACATTTCAAAAATAGGTAAAAACAAGATGCAAAAATGGGGTAAAAAGGGGTAAGATTCTCACCCTTGAAGACCTCCTCAACAATGATGCTCCAATGGCCCTCCTTGGCTTGAATCCAACACCAAAACACCAAAATCAGCCCTTTAGAACCTCAGGAGCCAAAGGAAGGTGAAACACTAGGTGTTTGTGTGCAATAGTATGAACTAAAACACCTAGAGCACAAAGAGAGAAAAAGAGAGATAGGAGATATGTATGAACCCTAACCCTAAAACCAAAGCTTCTCTCTGTGTTTCTCTCCCTAAAAATGTCTAAAGTCTCTAAAAGTCCAACCCTAAACAAGGGAGACAAAGGCTCCTCTTATAGAGCTTCTTGTCTTGTAAAGCTTACAAGACAAGCTTCTAAAGAGGGAGATCCCTCCATACACGTGTATGGAGGGGAGCAAAAAGCAAGACAGCTGTCTTAAAATATCTGCAAAAGCAGATGCACAGTAGTCGGCCGGCCAAAAATGTCATTTTGAAAAAATTGAGTGCCGATGGCAGCAAAAACCAGCCGGTGACCTCTAGCCACTGCCGGTGGTGTGTGGGGATGCCTCACGAAGCATTCCCTGCCCTTCCAAGGCAAAACACAAGTGTTTGGTGCAAAACCAGACACTAAACAGTCGAGTTCGGAGATCCTGAGGCAAGGCGCGCGAGCCGAGACCTCCGGGAACTCCAAACGAACACAAACATGGATAATCACCGAGTGTTCCAATGGTGACGTCCAAGTCTTGAGGACGGTCAAAAATGGGGTGTCTACACATATTGAGATCAATACATCGGCCAATCGGGAACATTAAATGCCAAATCAACGGTCAAATCGTATCTGATCGACATGCAATTTCAGCGACAAGATCTTGGGGCTAGGAAATAATCCTTTGTCTTCTCCGATCATTCATTTCATTACCTTGGCCATTTATTGCCCACTAGGACATCTTTTTCGCTTTCCAATTGGGGCATATCTGCGATCATCATCTCGGCACCTCCACTATGCGTGCATACTCGGCCAACTTGGTACAAGCATTACAATAAAATTTACTTGAGTCACAAACTCCCACTCCTTTTCACACCGCTCCAAGCAAGCGCCAGTTTTGGGGCAATACATTACACACTTGGCAGTCGGCTGTTCGCATTTGGCAGTCGACAGTTCGTATATTTTTACGCGCCGTCATTTTACCAAAGCCAAATCTTCCCTGCAACATAGGGCAATGGGGCAAGTCCAATATGCATTCTTTCTGACTAACACCTTTCATTCGAAAGCAATGGGCAGACTAAACGCAAACCAAGCAATGCTAATTGGCCCAAATTTTACTCAGCAATTAAATAGTTGCCCAAATATCTACTTGCTTGGCAATTCCTTACAAGTGGAGTAATATTATTGGTGATTAACACGTCTACCTCATTCAGTACAGTCCATCACTAACAGGATGCATTATTCAAAATCCTTACAATATTGGCACTTGATCGCCACTTAAAATCAACAAAAGTTTTGCACTCGGCACAGAGCGCCATCAGCAAAGTCCTACACCTATGCCCGGAAGTTAGAATACCGCGACCTACACCCTCACCTGGGGGTTATAATACCTCAGGTCTACACCTAAGCCCGGAGGTTAGAATACCGCGGTTTACACCCTCACTAGGGGGCAACAGTACCATGGTCCATTTTTTTACTGATATATCTACTTTATTTAATTTACATTATTTGGTTCAAGAAATCATTTCCGTGCTCAGCACATAGAAATATCTCTAGCTCGACACAAAAGTCCATATTTTGAAGCGCTCTTCGCACTCGACAATATACTACACCCTCGCTCGGGGGTCATAATACCACGGCCTACGACCCTCGCCCGGGGGTCATAATACCACGACCTACGACCCTTGCCAGGGGGTAACAATACCATGGCCCATCGTTATGATTTGTTTGGAACTCATGCGATATAATTTCGTACTATGATCACCATCATTTATTTAATCTCTCTTCCTTATATACATATTTTTGTACATGCATTCAAAACATACATGCATTCATACAATCATCCATTCATTTATCAAAAGACCTAATCTTTATTCGAACAGGGTAACTCGGTAATAAAAACTCTCATTTCTTCTACCACAGACAATGAAAGTTTTGGGACAATTGTGGGAGCCAGAAAAAAATATATATCAGCTTATTGGGGCTAATCCAAACAAGGCCTACATTGGGCCCAACCCAAACAAATATCACACCTCCCCCTCCCCCATCTATATAAAAGAGGGGGTATCCCAAGTGAAGGTATGTTCAACTCTCTGCCATACAGCACACAAACACCCTTCATTTTTTCATCTCCCTTCTATGATTCTGGGGCTAACTTTACCATTGGAGTGTCTCCGGTCGGCAACCCCGGTTGGGTGGCGCCGATCATGCTCATCTTTGCAGATATACAGGGACAAAGTTCATATCTTCGTTGGATCTCTATAATTCATGCGAGAGGATATTTCATGGTCTCACAGTTTTATTCCACTTTCGCTCACATTTTCCACCTCTGAAACTTGATTTTCAACACTGTTTTTGTGCTATTTAAGTGCTTTTTAATGTGTTAAATTAAAATATTATACTTGTGTTGTTGCAAGTCCTCATGGATTTGGTGTAGGCCATAGCTTCCAATCCATTTGAGTTAATAGCATTTTCCTCTTTTTTTATAGCTTTTATGTACATATTCACACCATTGTAATCACCCACTTTTCATTAGCACTCTGTAATCTCCCTCCTTTGTTTGTTTCTTTGGTGAAGACTTGTATCAAACAAAAGATTGTTACTCAAGGCATAAGAAAGAGACCTCTCATGCTAAATGGTTTAATCCCTTCAGAGGTCCACTACCAGGGCATTACATCTCTCTTATGCTAAACATGATTTTTGTTTGATACTTCTCTTTATCGTCGGTGCATTACTTCTAAGGGACTAACTTTATAGTTAGACCCTTGGAAATCACAAAGGAAAGAGTCATTATAGCTCATTATCGAGTTTGGATTTGGAGTCATTATCGCTCATTTTGGGTTTGCCTCCGAATTCATTATCGCTTGTAAATGAGTTTGATTCTTGCTTTGTAGTTTCCCCCGTAGAAAAGGGCTTAAAAAGCTCATTTCTTGGGTTAAGTCATGCTTGCTATTCTTTATTGGTTTTGGATTTAGTGGACGTAATCATCACATTTGGACAAAAAGGACAAAAAGAGAAGAAAATGGAAAGGTAAAGTAAAAAAGGGCTAATAAAATTGGAGTAAAAGAGATAAAAAGATCATAAAATTTGATTAGGTTCAGTCAGACGTTATACTGAACCTATTGCGTCTTGAATCATCGTATACTATTATCGTGATGTTTGATGATTCATGAGGCAAGTCTCCCCCCTCCCTTGAGGTAACTCCATGATAAGAAAGATAAACATCTCCTGGAAACACTCGATTTTTGCTCTGTTTCAGCTTTGTTATAGCAGGGTATTCCCTAGAAATAGTGGCTAGCCGGCCATCATTTTGTACGATCGACCACTTCTCAAGGCCGGCTGGCCAACCACCTATTTTGTACAGGCAGTGGCATTTTGACAGCATAACAGAGCAGAATCTGAGGCCAAAACAGAATAATTTTCTGACTGCAAATAACGTAGATTATGGCAGCAAATAGAGAGGTTTCCGGAGGATGTTCTCAGTTGTGTGCATGCAAATCCTCGTTTCTCGTTCAAATCCATTAGAGTAATAGTTTTTAGATTTGTATGTTGTAATTAGTTAGTTGCTTTACTTCCATTCGGACATGTGATAATTAATTAGTTTATTTGTGTTTGTAATAAATAAGTTAATGCATATGGTGTTGTAATAATTAGTTAATTAGGACATTCATTCAGACCCTCCTATGCAAGGGCAAACTTGTAATATTTTGTATGTCTTTCAACCCCCATTTCTTTCTCCTTTTTACTTACATGCTTACCATGGTAGTATCATATTTTAGTTTCATATCATTGCCATGATTTGTATCTATTTTTGCATGCATTGGGTTCGGTTCATCATTCTAATATCATTGTCATTTCTTACTTACTTGAATACGTGCATCATTGCATGCTTTGAGTTGATCCATATGACATGTTAAATAAACTGAACCTAGTAGTTGCATTTTGTATGTGTTGCATTAGTCACTTTGTATGTTTAGGAACATGCATTTTTCAAATTATTTTTTTCTCTTTGACTTGCCTCGGTTGAGTACTAGGTGAGCATTTTTGCTTTAGCATATCACATGCGTGTTTGTGTTGCCATATCAAGCATACTACCATGAGGCCAAGTGCTTATTTGAAATACCTCTTTGAATGCCTATGGATGAAGGATATTTCACTTAAGTTGGGATGACTTTGATAAATGTATATATCAGCTTACTTTTCAAGTAGCACATATTCAAAACTCTTGTCAAACAAACATAAAATCAAAGCGTTCCAAAGTGGGTGACGTAGTCTATACTTTTGTGCCTCACATAGTAATGTTAGTATAATAATCAGAACAAGAGCATATGATGTTGACAAAAATCACATCACAATTAGTAGAGGCTGATCTTTGATTAGGTGAGTGGGGTGCTCAATTTATGACATTCCCCTCTTATACCTAAGTTTCCCAGTCGAGACACTTTGGTTATGACGAACAAATGGCCTTTGGCACGAGTCATGAGTTTCCTAAATTTTTCAAAATATTTAGGTGGTGACTCTGAAATCTGGCAATGCAGTTCATTGTTGGCATCTCTGATGATAAATGGATTTTCTAAGATTTGCTAGATTTGGACTCTCATCTATGTTTTTTCTGTTTCGAATTACAATTGTGAAACCAGATTCAGAACCATGAGAGTCCAAATTGTAGGGCTATCATATCCAAGGAGCCTAGCCCCCTCCAAGGAGCACAAAAAACCAACTACAAGGGGGAATTTGATTCAACCCTCGATTATAGAGACTACTGGAAATGGGTAGAAGGTCTCTCTTAGCATGATTGAGTCCTCCTTCCCAGCCAACCTAAGGTGGACATTGGATAGAATAGAGAACTCTTGGCGGAAATACTCAAGTTTACTAGGGGGTGTCTACCCTCCACTTCAACATCCCCATGATGTTAGCTTGTAGTGATTGGTGCTAGATTTTAGAGAAAAGAAGTTGATGTGGGTTTGAAGACCTCGGCTAGACCATAATGGTTCTAAGGCAAGGGTTCTTGACGCTTAAGGAAGATTTTGTTTCAATTTTCTTAAGGCAACAGTGTCCTATGTCAAACCCCAAGCCTAAATCCACAAAGATAAGCAAGATGTAAAGGCAATAATCTGGAAACGAGCAAGAAAAGCAGAAAAGAAACATGATTCAAAAAGAGACAGAGAAAAGTAACAATGTGACAAATGCAATGGTGTGGAACAATTGTTCAAGAACACGGGCAAATTTGAAGAAAAACATGATTCAGAATCAAGAAGTGCAATCAGAGGCATTGACAAATTTGTGAGCATCAATTCATGACATCTAACGATTGAGTACAAGGCAATGTATAGGAAACATGATGAAAAACAGAGCACAAGAAAACGAAATTAAGAACACAAAGCATATTGAACAAATCGGGGCAAGATAAAAGAGCAAATACATTTAAAAGAGTTTAGTATGAATACAGAATCAATGGCAACATAAACCCAAATACAGTTGCAGGAAAGAGATATATTCACTAAACAATCAAGAGATGAGAAATCAAAGACTTACCAGGTAGGACCGAGAGCAAAGGCATCGAAATGCAGTTTGCTGGAGTCAGGTGATTGTTCGTCGAAAGTGACGAACAGAATAATTGCAGAGGCTTTGGAAGGTTCGAAAATGGCAATTTGGGAATCTAGAGAGAGAAAATCTAGGACGAGATGAGAGATTGAAAATTGTGAGAGTGAAAAGACGAAGAGAGAGAGAGGGAAAGTTTCGTCAAAAACTGAAAAGACGGCAAAACATAATGAAATTGCCTTGGATGATGTGCCTGTCAGGTTGTGTGGGCAGACTCCATGTGATTTGATGATGTGTGCTAGGTACGAACCAGTAAGAAAGGGACACGTGGAAGAAACAGTTGAAATGACGGTGCGTGACAGCTCATGCGCAGTTGAAACTCTTGAAATTCTTGAAATAATGAGGCAATAACCTCTGCTAGTGGTGTAATCTCGGATGAGATACTTAAAGAGCTTGGTTCTTGATTCTTGGTAAAGTAGGCAACTAAGTCCTAGTTACTTGAAGCCGACGAGTGATGATCTCGGTCAGAGTAGTATCTGCGTGTTTGGCCAATATGATTGAATGATCGAACGATAGAGGTTCCATCACCTCAGGTTGCCAACGTAATAGAACCTAGGGGCAGTTATGGGGAATTATTTTGTGAATGACACCATGTGGCCAAGATAGCCCAAAGATGTCAGCTAAGGTGCCATGTGGATGAATCACGTTACCGAGGTGACCACGACATTGCCGAGATGTTCTGCGGCAATGCCGAAATCTTGAGGTATCCGAATAAGGGACAAGAGTCCTAGAACAGAAGAGGCTCTTAGTCTGGATAAGGATAACTCTCATGGAGAGTTTATCCCTATCTAGCCGAGAGTCTACGATAAGCATTGAGCTTGAGTCCACTGAAGTGAGGCTTATAGGGGATCAGGTCACTGTTGGTCATAAAAGTAAGGCACCCTCATGGGTTTGAGGTAAGTTTTTGCCTGTGAGTTTAAGTACTGTTTTGATATCTATGATAGATAAGATTTACTTACTTGATCGTCAGAGTGCCCCCAGGTGGACGAACCACTACGGTATTTTCGTCTTCTTGTTGGCAAGTAGTTGGCTCAATATATTCTGCCAGTGCTCTCTAGCTAAATTCCATGATTGGTTGTGTGGTCGGAAATCAACACCCACATACACATTTCAAATTTTAAACACTTTCATTCATTCACAACTTCGAATTTGCCTCAAAGCTCAAAACATAAAGATGCAGAAATAAGGCCTTGTGTGTGACTCGGTTTATTTACTTCAAAAATTGATATACTATTTTTGTGTGTGATGAAATTTCTCTCAAAGGTGTTGTTATCTCTCAAAGGCCTTGTATGCAGAATTGTCTAAGTTTATTTAAAAATATCATATATATATATATATATATTCAAGTTCATGGGTCAATTAATGTTACCGTATTAGATGTACATGTAGCACCGCCCATGTCGAGGTCAATCTATACATAATATTTCACTCTATGTAATATCTAGAATAGTTTTGCTTTCATCAATTTTTATCTCTAATTCAATATTTTGCTTTTGACAGCGGATACATGGCACCAGAATACGCAATGGAAGGAATATTTTCAGTAAAATCTGATGTCTACAGCTTTGGAGTTCTAATGTTAGAAATCAGTGCTAGCTTCAATCTCCCAGCACGCGCCCAAGGCTTTTTACAAAGTGTATGTAGGTCATTTCATCTAATTGTTGAACTTCAGTAAGATCAAAATTTGTATTTTTTGTTCTAAATTTTTGAACTCAATTAGATATGATTCCAAACAGGCATGGCGACTATGGAATGATGGCAAAGCACAAGAGTTAATAGATAGAAACTTGATCAGCAATTGTCTTGTAAGAAAGGTTTCCATATGGATTAACATCGCATTGTTATGCGTTCAAGAAAACCCTGATGATCGGCCCTCGATGTCAAAAGCTACTTTAATTCTTGGAGGACAATCAACAGAGATTACCAAGCCATCTGAACCTCCATTCTCTGTTGGTAGATATCCCTTGTCCAATCAATGCTCATCTACCAGGGATGGAACAAAACCTGCAAGTGTATCACTTACACTCCCCCAAGAATAGACTTGGACAGATGGAGACTTAATCCATCCAATTCAAAACCAATTGGCAATGAGTGGAGGGGCTTTTGAAGTATATTAACCAAGCTTGGAACACATGTAATGTTTATATCCATCACAGAGATTACCATTTTGTTAATTAGAAATTTTGGTAACTAGGTGTGTATCTATCATATGAAAATTGAAATGTGGAATGTGGCATATGTCAGTTAATTACCATTTTTTTAATTTAACTTGTACCTTATTTCTCAGACACTAGTTCTAACTTCTTTCGTGTTAAATGCCAGAGGGTGTCCTTGTATTTTTATTTCTCAGACACTAGTTCTAACTTCTTTAGTGTTAAATGTCAGAGAGTGTCCTTGTATTTTTACCAAATGTCAGAGAGGGTATAAATATTTTTACGCTTTCCTTCGTGCATAAGGGTTATAGCTTACTATTCCTTCCCATAATTTGCTTGTAAATGAAGTGTGGCAAACTACCTCTACTTTCAAATGTAATTTTCTATTCAGCTGTGATTGTATTTGTCATGCCCCAAACCCGCCCCTAGAAGTTTGGGCATCACCACTTCAAAAACAGACACTTAACCTGTTATATATAACATATGGGGCCTGAGTGGAAGCATAAAGTTTATATAATAACATGCAAGGAAAGAGCTACATCCATTGAGCGACCACTATCATGCCAGGATCACAAATAGACAGATAATAATAGTTACATACACATATACAACCCCGCCCGTGTTTGGGCGTATAATAAAAAAAAACATTAGAAGTTACAACATATTATAGACAATCAGAATCTAAGCCAAAACTTCACCAAACGGGTAGGCTTCACCCAAATGCTTGGACACACAGAGGCTAACAAAGGAAGACGATGGCCTCATAAGTTCACAAATTCACAAGTTGGCCCTTGGCCTCATAAGTTCACAAATTCACAAGTTGGCCCTTGGCCTCATAAGTTCACAAATTCACAAGTTGGCCCTTGGCCTCATAAGTTCACAAATTCACAAGTTGGCCCTTGGCCTCATAAGTTCACAAATTCACAAGTTGGCCCTTGGCCTCATAAGTTCACAAATTCACAAGTTGGCCCTTGGCCTCATAAGTTCACAAATTCACAAGTTGGCCCTTGGCCTCATAAGTTCACAAATTCACAAGTTGGCCCTTGGCCTCATAAGTTCACAAATTCACAAGTTGGCCCTTGGCCTCATAAGTTCACAAATTCACAAGTTGGCCCTCGGCCTCATAAGTTCATAGATTCACAAGTCGGCCCTTGGCCTCATAAGTTCATAGTTGCACAAATATTCATAATTTCACAAGCTGGCCCTCGGCCTCAGAGATTCATATTTCACAAATGGCTCTCGGCCTTATAAATCATACAGACGCACATAGTTCCTTCTAATTATTCACATGAGCTAACATAGTTACATTACGTTCAACAGAGTGCTAATAGCAACTATTACCAGATTGAACTTCATAATGCAGTCACATCCCATTTGTTTGTCATGAATTACTACCTCTAGTTCACAGATAACAGTGTGTTAGTATCCATTATCAATAATAAACAGAACGTAGTACCCAGTAGTGCTCTTAGATTTTCCCATGGTTTCTCATAAGGTGACATAATTCTCCCACAATAATAGAACAGCACTATTAACAATAAACAGAAGGTAAATGCTCCACTACATTAATAAGAATGGAGCCATTCACATCATAACATGGGTCACATAATCGTGTTATTGACATTCAATTCTTTCTCCGAATTGAGTCATTCAGAGGTTCATCTGATATTTAACATAATTTCATAATGGTTATTAACGTACAAAACAACCCGTAGTCTTATCCAATTATTCGTTTTGATGATCCACTCTAGGTAGATATATGTATCATGTCAGTGTGTTCTATATCCTTCAATGTTTACATAAGTTCACACTAATTCTCGTTCCACATACATGTTAACTTAATTGACCACGGAGAACAAGATGTTAATAAGAATCATTATTAACGGTAAATAATGTGCATTAGAGTACTATTACTCACAGTGCTATAACGGAGTGCTCGTCCTTCTCAGGTTATGCCCTACACGTGTACACAACTTATACAGTAAGGCATCAAACACAAATTCCAGAAATACCAGAGGGTTAAGCACGTAAAACAGAGCAAACAATATTTTGCAGCATGAAATTTCAAACCTACTTCTCCAACTCAATATATATATATATAA